>JASTWL010000838.1:0-74269 GCA_035220575.1 Temnothorax rugatulus | reverse complement strand
TACCATACTTACGTTTAATAAACGTATATAAAACGATACTGTTCTTATTGGGTAGTCCGTAAAATCGTGTAAAGGAAAGAAGAACGTAATCGCAACAAGCGAAAAAAATTCAAACAGAGTGGGGGATAGCGACTGTCCAGTGTCCGTAGAGAGACGATGTCCGTAGAGAGAGACGATGTCCGCCGAGCGCGACGTACCGATATTCGTGGATCTGTTATCCGGGAAAAGTTCGCAGTTAAAGAAGTGGCCGTGCTCAGAAACGGAAAGGAACTCATTCACCATATATTTCGCGCGCCATTGGCGTGGGATCTCCTGACGAGAGCGGAAAAATCTCGGGCATGCTGGTTGACGGCAAATCATCATGGTTTGAAATGGAACGATGGAGAAGTCAATTACGTTCGGGCGAAAACGATCATCCAACGCACCGTGTGCGAGGGGCTGAACTGCGAGACGCTCAAGCTCGTCTACGTGAAGGGCGCTGAAAAGAAAGGATGGCTGGAGGACATTCTCGGCGACGCCGTCGGTGAATTCAACGTTAAAATTGAGTCAATGGACGTCGAATACGAGGACATCGGTCGACTGGAGACCCTCGTTGCGATCCGATCTTACCTCTGTGGACGTCACGCGAAGAACTGCGCCATGGAGAACGTGTGCAAGTTGTACGATTGGTGGGCGGAACGTCACGCGTGTCTCAACACTCTGTAACGTCGCTAATGGATAAATAAATGAAACAGTTATGTTGCAGTTAACGAAAAAAAATAACATATATTTTGTTTTTCCTACATTATTTTGTTTTTCCTTAATGTAAACTTTAGCTCCCTACGATATATACAATCAACGTTTGTGAGACTAGACAGTTTAAACATTTCTGCCTTCCCACGATCGCGCGTATAAATCTAACCCATAAAACGCATTGTGTACTAAAAAAAAGTTCCTTTTCACGACGGTATCTTGTAATGCCCCCACGGCAGAGTGTCGTACGAGTCGGAGACGACGTATCGCTTGTCGTCGTACGGACTAAGAGCGAGTTTCAACTCAGACACGGTGTGCACATCGTGCAACGTCGATCGAATACACGACTGACGCCTAGACTGCTCTATCGCGTCGTTCAGACAACACATGTAGTCGTCGAACGTTATCGTTCTAGCGACCACATTTCTCTTGATGCCCTTTATTTTCTTCGTGTCGCTCTTTCCCTCGACCTTCAAGGCGTACATCTTCGACCTCAGTCCAACGAATTCCGTCATAACCGCGCCATCGTTCTCGTCCTTCATCAAACCGGGTATCTTTTTGTTAACGCGCGGCATGCGGTACGCGTTGTTCTCGGGGTAGCCGCTCGTGTCGAATCTCGCGATATCGCGCTTCATATCCTCGTACGCGTCGTCGCACTCGAGAAAATATATGAGACTGTCGGTGTCCGTGTACATTATCTTACATCTTTCGCGATACAGCGGCACCATGTAGTCGTAATGAAAATCGTAGACGCGCGTCTTTGATATCTCGAGAATGCACATACCGACGTAGATGGGTTTGTTCAACTTCACCATGAGCTTGCGCAACTCAACGGCCATCAGATCCTCCGCGAAAATGCTTCGACTGTGAAAATTCGGTTTCGCGATCATCGCCTCCGCGCCGTATCTCCCATCCCAACGCGTCACGAGACGCACGTCGACGTGATCTCGCACGTTTTCCATTGTCTTTCCGAAGACCGCGTTGTTCATTAATTTATACATTTCTCTTTCGAAATCGTTGTTAGCGCGTGTTCTGAGTCCCGTATTTAGCTCTATGTATCCGCGAAGCCACGGAGATTGCGCGAATCGCAGAGCGCGATGAATCCTCGTGACGCGCATTCCGTATCGCACGCATTGCTGCAGATTACGGTAATGCAGCACGTAGCGCGACTTGTCGCGCAGAGTGGCGAGGAGTTTATCGCACCGTTTTCCAGGAGGCTTATCGTGCGTTGGACAAAACGGAAGGTCAGCGTGAGCGTCGTGGAGTTCATGCGGATATGCAAGGTCGACCTCTAAAATGTAACCGATAGCTGAGTCCAATGTCACGGACATTACGTTGAGACTCTCCGCGTCATCGACCCATTGAAACTTCGCGTACGGCAATGGCTCGCACATCGCCCAACCGTACAAGTTGTTAACGTCAAAATACATGAGATACGTCGACGGTTGCGAAGAGTCGCGTGATCGCATGTATTTGTTGTTGGCTCGCGCGTACCTGTTGGAGCATTGACTCAGACCGCCGCGTATACCGCGCTCCACGAACATTACCATGTCGATATCGGTGAGCAATTCGAATCGCACCCCCGTGTACTTCAACATCGTGTCCCACGTGTAGCCCGGTAGGGTGTAGTAATGCGCGGGATCCAGTCCGTAAGTGTCGATACAGGAATCGCGAAAATTTTCAAAAATATCCGCCAGGAGAAGCACGTCCGTTTTAAGATAAAGATCGCTGTACTCGCCGAGATTTTCCACGCGAAAACAACGCCAGACATTCCGCGCGTGCTCGTAATCGCTCTCGGTCGCGGTCTCGCCGATCAACGAACTATAAAAAGCCTCGCGCGGTGGTAATTTCGTCACCAGCAACTTATCGAAGCCGTCGACGTACTCGTACGGAAATACACCTTTACGTGTGAGCAGATTGAAATCGCTTTCGCTCAGTTCTGAAAATTCTGAACGCATGATCCTCAGCTTGTTCCTATCGAGATACGACGCCAATTTCTCGAGACTGGTGCTGAGAAATTTGAACGAATCCACGAATCGCAACTTCGTACAGTTTCCCCAGTTAACGCCCGCCCTCACATTCTTCGTGAACGATATGTACGTCTCTTTGGTGAGCGGTAATAAATCGACGCTACCCTCGAAGCTGTTAGCTATATCCTTAATAATAAAGTGGGCATCGTAACCGGACAAATTGTGAAAGAACACAGGAATAACGTACGAGTCTCTATAATTTAGATTGCAACGCGGATGCGCGGGACCTCTATAACGTCCGGTCAAGTGACAGTGATCGCGCACGCGTTGACCTTCCGATTCGAACGGTCTCTCACATATGTGACAGTTCGTCGCGATCCAAAAATTTCGTGTCTCGTCCAGCGTGAGCTCCGCCATGGTCACGTTCGTCATAAGTATCTCCTTCGCACGATGCGCGATAACGTTTAGCTCGTTGACGAACCACGACACACAGTCCTCGCCGCGATGAAATCTGTACGTTGGCGCAATCTCATCACTGTACGCGCTGCACAAGTAGTATCCCACGCTGAACGCTCTGTGATGCTGATAGGCGTATCTCTGGACATTATTACCGCGTATCTCTTCTCTCTCCAACAAGCATTCTAGATCGGCGTACACCACGAAGGGAAGTCGAGTCTTCCTACTGTGATCGCGAAAAAAGAGCCACTTGTCGTCGTCGTTCGGAAGAACGATAGCGCAGTCGTTCATCTTTCCACAGTCGACGCTGTGAACGGACAATTTCTCGCTCGAGCAAAAGTAGTGTAGGCATCTGAAAAAAATATGCATGATTTTTAGTCCGCAAACATCTGATTCGGGGAACTATACCTACCGATCGCATATGTACTTCATGTTCTTGCTCCTGTTTAACTGAGACCCCACTAATCGGGATAGATTCCTTATCAACGCGAAATGACCGACGTTCGAGGTGTTTCGCGAAATCTTGCAGATACAACAGATTGACGTGACTGTCCTTCTTATCGTCGGTTAACCGCAAAGGGACGATCTCGTTCCGTTCCGTCCGCCAAGTAGTAAAAACGTTGACGGACACGTTGTTGAGTCGTTCGAACCTTGAAATTTGCTTCAGAGTCATAGGAAACTCGATTCCATCGAGATTCAATTGCGTCGAATAGTGAGGATACGAACTACACCTGTCCGTGTTTCTTTGAACGGGATACAGAGCGGAGATTACCGCCCACGCGAAACACGCGTTGTCCGTCGAACGCACGTTGATCACCGCTCTCTTCAGCTTTATCCATCGCGGTATTTCCACCAAACATCCAGCGTGCAAGGGATTACACTTGTTCACGTTCACCATCAAGTTCAATATACGCGACAATGCCCAGCCACTGTCGCGTTCCTGAAACTCCTCCAGAACCGTCAGAGTGCCGTCGATCACGTATCTGTCGTACCACTCTCGCAAATCGGACGTGGGAAAGAGCTGACGATTTCTCGTAGCGACGCTTTTGACGGCAGTTTGAGCTCCCGCGACGAACTCACCGTTGAAAATTGTGTTAACCTTCAAACACGGGTGTCTCTCGTGATTGACGCGCACTTGTTCGAGCACAGTGTCCCTCGCGTCCTCGAGAAATAGTCGAGGATCAACGTGATTCGAATTTATCACCGCACCGGTCAGTACGCGACTGTTGAAAGCCGTCTCGATCTCCGTCCACAAAAATCCTCTGCTCGGACCGGCACCTACCTGCACGAAACGTTGACGCAGAGCGTTTCTCGCTTCTTCCAATCGCGCCACTCGAGCGACAAGAGAGTTCAACGTTCCGGTGTGCGTCGTCCGAGGTTTTTCTCGACATCTCTCCCGCAGAGACGCGAGACTCTCGTCGCACCGTCGTTCCCAATCGCGATACGCGTCCAACGAGTCGACGCCCGTTGCGAGTTCGATGAGATCGCGATCCTCCTGCATTTTTTTTATTTTTCGATAACTCAAGAATGCTTCGACGGGTAAGGACAAGTGGTGAGCCACATCGTCCAACCTTCGCTGTCCACGGGTAAATCGAATTTAACTCTTTGATGAATTTTCTCGACAGAATTTTCTCTCCGATTTCCCTTCGCAAACTTCCTTGGAACTCCACGCAGGTAAGAATTCGCTCTGACGGTGTGAGCCACTACAGTCTTAATCCACATTTCCTCACGCGGAGATCGAAAACCGATCTCTCTTCTCAAACTATACGTGGCCAGATTCCATCGTTTCTTCTCCTTAATCGTGATGACTTCGACCAATTCAACGCTGTCCGTGTCGGACGACGACAACGACTCGCTGCAACGTAGATCGTCAGATGATAAAGAATCGTCGGAGGGAATTTCGAGATCGAAGGAGACCTGATCCATCGTCGCGTTGAGACAGTATTGCAAATGAATACGATAAGATTGTTACTTTCCACCACGCACATTGCAGAATCAACTGACTCGCATCGCGATATCTATTTCCGATCGTATACAATCGATCTCTGACCCGCGTCGCGATATCAATTTGCGCTTACATTTTTACAAACTGATCTCGCGCCCGCGTCGCACGGAGTCAAAAGGGCGACAGTTTGAAAACAACAAACAGCGTTATAATGAGTCATCGCGCGCGACTACCAAGATCGGATCACGAGATCAACGACGGCGGATGTGCAGGGGTCGATAGGGCGGCAGATAACAGCGTCGCATAACTGCAACGCGAAAGAGACGATGCTTTGCGGAATAAAATATCCACTGGCGGACATTGAAACTGTTTTCGTCCGCAAAATTATTGCGACGAGGAAGGAAAAAAATAATGCGCGCGCTTTCGCTTCGCGCGACTTAAATTTTGCGACGAAGCGGGCGAAAGATCGACGACGACGACGACTACGATCGATTTTCGTGGGTCGATTACGTCGAACCACCCCCCGCCCCGCCGTCCTCTCACCCACCGCGTTGCACCCCGCCCCGCCGAAGATCGACGACGTCGACGATCGATTTTCGTAGGTCGATTACGTCGAACCACCCCGCCCCGCCCCGCCGTCCTCTCACCCACCGCCCCCGCCCCGCCGTCCTCTCACCCACCGCGTTGCACCCCGCCCCCTCCCGCCGTCCTCTCACCCACCGCGACCCCACTACGGCGCCTTACTTCCCGCCCGGCCCCCGACATCCTCTCGGATGAAGTTGAAACCCCTATAGTATACCTACTGCGGTAGACGTATGAATTATTACGTACCGATTCACGATGTTGAAACTCCAACGTGTGAAAACAGGTAAGTTTTGTTTAATTTACAGAACTATATATTTTTATATCTTTTTGCAAATTGTATTATTTTGAAAGTAATCGTATTATTTTTTTCTACAGCATTTCGTTGGAGCGTCGCGCGGTTCGTATACTAGGCAGACGATACGCATTGACACCAACAGCTTATAAATATTTGGATGTTGGAATCAACGTAGGACCTATGTCCTCTGTGGATATACTTATTGGGGATAACCGAGGCAATCGGATAATTCTGCCTCATGCAACGTGGGTGACGTTCATCGAAAGACGTGCGGATATTCAGCGACTCGTGCAGTCACCAGCACCGTCATCTATGTCGATTCGAGATCTGGAACTCGTTAAAATACGTGACGCAGATATTGTAAAATTAACATCATGCGACACCAGTTTGTACATGAAACCGTCAACCGTACTCTTCTTGTTCGAACTAGAACATTGCGTCGAGAATGTGTATTTTCAACTATGCCAAAATGTTCATGGCGTAAGTGAAAAATTTAAACAATTTGTGACCATTTTACGCCAAAATTGTATCACCGATAAATGTAATGCAGTTAGAATCTTGCGTGATGTCTATGATAAAAATTCGGTAATTGATTGCGAATTATTAGCTTATGCTTTAGATAATATTGTATACGATGCGACAAACAATAAATAAATTAATGTTTATATGATAAAAAAACTTTATTATCCTTCAATTCTCCCAATTATTTATTATTTCAATTATATATTATAAAGGAAAGAAACGCGAAGTGGAATGTGAGAGCGAGAGAGGATGCGAACGAAGGGACGCGAGCGACAGAGAACGCGTTCCACATGTGTCGATGCTCCATCGAACTCTTGCTCGCCATTGTAGTGCGAGCCATATTTTCTCCTAATTTCTTTTCGTTGGAAGGGGCTGTCCGTTTTTGAACTGTTACCATATTTTTTTTCGCTGGTGACATTTTACCCCGCTTCGTTCTGCAACCATCGCCAAACTCAGTTTCATCGAGTCAGCGAACGGTTACAAACGCGTGTTCAGACAACTGAAGTTATTATTAAAAAATGGTTCGCGTGCGAGATAAGCTCGAAATAGTGTATCCCGCTGATGGGGTAAGTGCAGTGATTCGCGAGTGAATTTTCAATTTATAGTTTTTTTTTTAATTAATTGTATGTTTTCTACACTGAAGATGCTGTGGGTGGACAGGCTCCCGATTGCCGAGGTGCATTTATATGATATGGTACGTGTGCGGATCCCACGCGATCAGGTATGCGTGACATATTTAATATTTTTTTAATATTATTGCAACATTTTTTAACATTTTTTAAACATTTATTTTATTTTTTCAGGGGTGGTTGCAGTTGGAGGATATCCGGATCAATCATTTTATAAATATCCCGGACATGCGAAAGAGGAAATTCGATAGACAGCGTATTAAAATAAATAACAATAATATTTGGTCTGCGCAGGAGGAAATATTTTGTCTCACCCGGTTATTCGAAACAGATAACATTTAAAAAAATGTTGATTGCGATTATAAAGAAAAAAAATTTTTTAAATAAACATTGTTTATGTAAAAGTACCCATAAATACACTGAAATAAATTTTGTATTGTATTTCCTGTTCATTTTTTCACTTACCTTCTCCTTAATTTTAGATATTAAAATAATTTATTAAAATTATTAAAATATGTATTGTTATAAAGTATTATACATTTATAACTTCATGAGAAAAAGATGAGAGCGAGAGAGAATACGTGGATAAAAGAAAGAGAAGGTGAACGTAAGAACGCAGGCGATAGAGAACATCCGCGAGGGAGAGAGAGAGAACGCGAACGAGAAGACGCGCGCGAGGAAGATAACGCGAACGAAAAGACGCGCGCGAAGGAGAGATAATGCGAACGGATGATGTGAGCGAGAGAGAGAGAACGCGCGCGAGGGAGAGAGAGAACGCGAACGAGAAGACGGGCTTCATTTTATTACTTTCAGCCCCTTTTCGAAAGGAAGAGAAAAAAAAGAAGAAAAGAAAGAAATAACCCACGATCATAACCAATCGGTGTTACAAAAACTTGACCCAGTGAACCTGTGACCCACATGTTCGCCAAAAAACCTCAATAAATTGTCCTAAAGAACATGCGTAAAGAGAACATCGCGATGGTTAACCCTAGACATGCACAGCGGGGATCTCCGGGAGACTCCCAGGCCTACTTTCTTTTTTCGGCGTTTCATTGTAAATTCAGTCATCGACGTTCGTCGATACCCTAATGCCCCCCTCCCCTCCGCGCTTGATAACTCTTCCTAGAAAGAAAAATGAAAAGGACCGCGGCGTCACGCTAGTTGAGGGTCACAAATTATAGCCGCCTGCCATGGGCGCTCGCTCACATCTGAAGTGTGAAATGGCATCTGTTTATAAATACTATCGGCCGAACATCGACGCGAGGTGACATTTGTTTATAGAAACATGTCCCGACGCGCTCGCCGATACCATGATCCCCCCCCCCTCCCCCCGGACCCCCTCCCCCTCCACTCCCCCCCCCCCGCGGAACCCTCTGATGGGAACGCAGACCCCCCTTCCCTAGGACCCCCTCGCCCGCGAGTCCTCCCCCCCGCCCCGCTCCCCCCTCGGAGCACCCGGCCCAGATCTGTCCTATATTTCCTACTTACTTCCGGCGGCGAAACACGGTTTTATCTTGCCGATTCTACCGTTGATGGGAGTTCTCGGTTCGTTGGTCGGCGGAGCGGCTGGAGTCGCGAAGGCCGTGAATGATAACAAAGTCGCGCGGCGTCAGCTGGAAGAACTGAAACGTCACAATCGCGCCATGGAAGGTCACGGACTTTATCTCGCTCCATACAAACGCGGGCGTGGAGTCTCGAGTAAAAAAAAAAAAATGTCAAGGAAACGTTCAAAATTCCGAAAGGTGTAACTACCAACGTACAACTGCAACAACTTGCAAAGCGTATGCACATTCCATATTTTAGAGGTATTTTTATGCGTACTACCTTACCAACGGATGGAGTGCGTCGAAACGAGAGTGGCATCGTGAATTTGGATAACGCTGAGGGACCGGGCACTCACTGGGTGGCATACGCGAAGAGGGGAGATCGAGCCATATATTTCGACAGTTATGGTAATCTTCGACCGCCGAGAGAATTGGTGCTGTATCTAAAGAACAACGTGACGCAAATCGAGTACAATCGCACACCTTATCAACGATACGATCAGAGCAATTGCGGACAACTGTGTCTGCGCTTTCTACAGGCGGTTGACGATCAATTTAAAGCCTGCGTTGCATTGTTTGAACTCAGTATTCATTCAAACATGTCACTGACATTTACGCTCACCGGCAAGAGTAGCATCCTCGCGGTAAGCTACTTTCCCATCGTAGATTTGAGCGACGGCGATTACGAGCTCGGTCTGACAGATTTCGAAACCTATTACACGATACCGAATGTAAATTCTTCGAACAATAAATTCTACTTTGACGACAAGGAGATTACCGTTCCCGAAGGGTCATACGAACTGCGTGACATACACACGTATTTGAAACAATCAATTTTACAATTGGAACAATCCAATAATATTGCGAGAAAGAAACATGTCGGCGAAGATGAAGAGTATCCGTTGATCATTCGAGCCAACAACAATACGATGAAGAGCGAGATCAAATGTGCTTATCGGGTAAATTTCACCAAACCGAACAACATTGGATCGCTGCTGGGATTTTCAGCGAATCGCGTGCTGGAGCCGCGACAATGGTACGAATCGGACGTACCGATAAATATCATCAGTGTAAACATCATTCGCATAGAGTGTAACGTGACCGCGGGCGCGTACAGCAACGACAAGTACGTGCACACGATACATGAGTTTTCGCCGAGTGTGCCACCAGGATATAAGATATCAGGAAACGCCGGCGCAGATCATTTACCTTCCGATCACCGTACGGAGCATTACTGACCTAACGATTCGCGTCGTCGATCAGGACGGTCGATTGATTGATTTTCGCGGAGAAGAGATCACCGTTAGACTGCATGTGCGAAGACGACGACTGTGGTAAAACGTGAGATGCTCATACTGAACGAAGAAGTGGAGAAGGTGCGACAGACGAAAAACAAAATTGGAGAGACAATCCGATCGCCAAGAAAGAAGAAACTCACTGCGTCGAACGCTGAATTTTTGAGATCATTGGGTTTCGTCGTGCGAAATGGTCAACATCTTAAACATTGGAGGTGAACCGATCTTTGACGATAGCATCGTCAAGATTGAGACTCACACATACAATCCGTACGCCAACACGACGTTTGAATACAACGATGAGATAAGAATACCCATACAACAGCAAGATTTATACACGTTGCCAAGCGAAAGCTTTCTCTACGTCGAAGGAAGATTGATAATAAATAGAAGGAATGACAACGAGTCTCAGGCAACGCTTGTAAATAATTGTGTATCCTTCATGTTCGATGAGATTCGATTTGAGCTCAACGGTGTGGAGATTGATCGCAACAGAAACGTTGGAATAACCAGTACCATCAAGAACTACGTATCGCTATCGTATAACGATGCTCAACTCATGCGGAATGCTGGATGGGACGTTACATCGAGCATACTGGAAGGATACTTCAACTTTTTAGTACCGCTCAAGATGTGGCTGGGCTTTTGCGAGGATTACAAATACGTGATTGTTAACGGTCGTCAAGAAATAGTTTTGAAACGTGCGAGTAGCGATAACAATTGCATTATAGGAGATCCGGCGACGGAGCCGAAAATCGAACTGTTTAAAGTACAGTGGCGAATGCCTCATGTTACGTTAAACGAGCTCAATAAACTGTCTTTGTTACGGACCTTGGGAAGCGGGCGATATCTTAGTGTCAGTTTTCGTTCGTGGGATCTGTACGAGTACCCCCTGTTGCAGAGCACAACCAAGCATTCGTGGGCTATCAAGACTGCGACTCAGCTAGAGAAGCCGCGATACGTTATTTTTGCGCTGCAGACCGGCCGCAAGAATATCATGTCTCAAAATGCTAGCATATTCGATCACTGTAATTTGACCAATATCAAGCTTTATCTAAACTCCGAATGTTATCCGTATGATGACTTGAACCTAGATTTTACTAAAAATCGATACGGCCTTCTTTTTGATATGTACGCGCGTTTTCGTAAAACTTATTACGGACGCGATAGCAGTGATACGCTTTGCAGCGTGTATACATTCCTGACGGAAGGACCTTTCGTTGTCATCGATTGCTCGCGACAAAACGAGTCTGTCAAGAGCACCACCGTGGATGTGCGAATAGAATTTGACTGTAAAGAAAATGTACCTGCAAATACTACCGCCTATTGTCTCATCTTGCATGATCGCGTAATCGAATACTGCCCGTTGTCTAATGTAGTGCGCAAACTCGTGTAAATCACCATGTTAACAAATATTCCGATATAAGAGAAGCAGATGTAGCGTGATACGGCATAGTACGGATCGTTTCTTCGTTGCATCATGATCGTGCCAACGTTTGTCGATCTGCAAGGATTCATCGTCGGGATGAAATTTGTCGTAAAGGAAGCAGCGGTGCTGAGAAACGGGGCCGTTCTGGCGCATTACATCTTTACGCGCCCCATGCCGTGGAGTCTTCTCACAAAATCCGACAAGTCATGTGCTTCCTGGCTGATTGCAAATCACCATGGATTACCGTGGGATGAGGGAGACGTGCCATACGGTATGGTAAAACGCCTAATTACGTCAGCCGTGCTTGGTACAGAAGAGGATGACGAGATGCCGACTCTCGTGTACGTCAAGGGATGCCAGAAACAAGAATGGCTGGTGGATCTGCTTGAGAATTATGCGAAAGAAAATCTGATCATCGAGACTCTGGATGCGGATTACGAAGATATCAAATCTTTAAATAATCTAGATGTTACTAACACTATGCGATGTGGAAAACATGTTAAGAATTGCGCATTACAAAATGTATTAAAATTATTTAACTGGTGGTCGCGACGCCAGAAGAATTGGGATATTTAAAAATAAATTATATATATAATTTTTACAATGCTTTATTTTCTTTTCCCCATTCCCCATTAGTTTTTAGTGGTTTCCCTCTCCTAATTTCCCCCACCACATCATAATTTTGAAGGTAGGGCGTTGCCGCGTATACTTGGTTCATTTTCCACTTCTTAGTCATTGGTATGATTTTTTATAACTTCTACGTAAGCAGCGCTGACATTGGTGTTTGAAAATGTTGAAGGAAGGAGAATTATTCCTTCCCTTCCCTTATAATTTTTCATCTGCGCGCGCCATCCAATTTTTCTAGAACGTTGCAAACGGAGTTTACGTTTTAACTAGTGTTACGAAGACAAAATCAATCAAGTCTCATCGTTCGAAGCGACAACTTCAACAGTGAAAAAAGTATACCTCTTACGGAGAAATAAGAACAATGGCTGGTCACAGTGAAGACGTAAATAATTCTGAGAAGTGGCTGTTCACTCGCGATATTCCCGATAAGGGACTTCGCGGCTTCGAGGGAAGTAGCACAAGTATGAATTATTACGTACCATATCCTCGTGAAAAATCGGAACCACGTTATACGCCTAAGCCTCGTAAAGTTTCATCAGACGAGCACAAAACGTAAGTATTACTTTGGATAAATTTTTTAAAATTTATTTTTCTAATTTTATTAATTTATCCACTTAATTTTTTTTACAGTTTCAATAAATCGGAACCTCGTTATACGCCTCGTATCTTGGGCAGACGATTTGCCCTGACAGTCACGGCTTACAAGTATTTGGATATCGGAATCAATGTGGGATCTACATCCTTTGTGGAATTGATTCTTGGCGACAATCGGGGAAATCAGATCGTGCTTCCTCATGCAACGTGGACAACGATCATCGAAAGACGCATGGATATCGAACAACTCATGCAGTCGACTGTCGGTTCATCGCTGTCTATTGAAGATCTAATTATAGAAATTGTTAAAATGCGTGACGCTAATATTGTAAAACTTACGTTGCGCGATACATGCTTATACATGATACCTGCAACTATGTTATTTTTGTTTGAAATCGAACAATGTGTCGAACATGTATATTTCAATTTATGTCAAAATATACAGCATGTTAGTAATAAGTATAAACATTTTGTAACAATCTTGCGACAAAATCGTATCACGGATAAATGTCAGGCGAGAAAAGTATTGAGTGAGGTGTCCGATGGAAGTTCGCTCATAGATTGCGAACTATTAGCTTTCGCCTTAGATAACATTGTATATGAAGCAAAAATGTAAATAACGAATAAAAATTGAATATTAGCATAAATAGTGGTAAAATTATTTTTCAATCTATCTCTTCCGTTTTCATCCAACTTTAGCCTCCTCTATGTTTAAATTATATCTACATATATGTTGCGATAATGTTCTTTTAATTATATAAACAATTTATTATAAATTTAAAGAATTAATAAAATTATTAAAATATTGATAAAAAAACTTTTATCTAAAATAGAATAATCTCATCACAGCATGTACGAACTTGTTCGTTCCTGTCTTCCACTCTCATTTCCCCACTACGGGGACTCTATAGTTTGTCACGTAAAATATGGTTTTTGTCAACATTTTTTTTTTGGAATGCAAACCTAGAAAAAAAAAGGTTTTCGACGTCATCTCTTCCTGCGTTCAACTCTATAGTTTAAGTCACGTAAATTTTTTTTATAAAATTATTATAATTAAATTAGGTTATAAATAATTATATTAATTAAATTAGGTTATAAAAAATTATATTAATTTATAGGCTATAAATAATTAAATTAATTAAATTAGGTTATGATTAATCATAACCTAACTCAATTAATTTAATTATTTATAGCCTATAAATTAATATAATTTTTTATAACCTAATTTAATTAATATAATTATTTATAACCTAATTTAATTAATATAATTATTTATAACCTAATTTAATTAATGATGCAAACACCGTCATCCCCTCCACACCGATGACGTCATCCCCCCACCACAAAGTGATTTAGAACCGGCACTACCTATCTACTCATTCTGATTAAAATTCTGACGAAACAACGCGGTACTAAAACATTAAAATTCTACGGCATTAAATATTACATCACCAAGCCTCTTTATAAAAAAAATTAAATGTATATGTAAAATTAAATAACTCTAAATGTGTTAAAGACTAGAACTCGGGTCGATCGATGCGTAATTGGTCTCGAAGCTTCCCAGCTTCCTTCTCGTTTCTCGCTCTCGGTATCAACAGCCTCCGGTTCTCAAAGACCTTTCGCGTGCGCATGATGCACGCCACTTACTGTAAGTTTAATCTGCGCGGTACCTACACCTATTCCGACACGCTCGAATTCTATCGGCGTATAATCGCAGATCACACTCGTAGAGAGGTATTCGCATCCCACATTGTCGGGCGTGAAACACGGCAATCAAGTTTCCATTTTCTTTTCCTTTTTCACGCGTTAAAGCACAGTGTTAGAGTAAAGAAACATGTATTTAACGCAAAACGGAGGTCTTGGGGTGATAATAGCCGAATTTGTCTATTCGTTTCAAAATTCGATCGTAATAATAACACATTTTATTTATTATTTTATTTTATTTTAAACTGATCTTATATTCTTTCAGTTGTTCTATATATTTCAGGTTTATTTATAATAAGTCTTAGTTAAGTTTACACTCTGTCAAATATTAAAAGATGAAATTTAAACCAATACCTTAAGTTAAATAACATTCTGTTATTTTTAATTACCATGTTAAAATGTATTATTTTAACACAAAACAGTATTATTTTACTTCCATTGGTTTAATTAAATTAACATTGCTTTAGTTAATCGTTAATTAAATTAACAATATATTGAGTAGGAACAGTGGCGACTTGTAGGAATGGTTAAAAATGACTCAAATTAAGTCATTTATAATTTGACACTACGAATTTAACAGTTTCTGTCAAAAATAAACAAGCACAGTAACAACTGTGCCGCAATCAACACGTAGAACTACGTCTATTAGAATAGAACATATATGGAAGAGGCATTGAACATCGAGTCTGTGTCCGACGTAGTTCTACGTTGTTGCTTGCGGCACAGTTTGTGCCAACAACGTAGAACTACGTCGGACACAGACTCGATGTTCAATGCCTCTTCCATATATGTTCTATTCTAATAGACGTATACTACGTTTACGCGAGCGTTACTTCTGTAGTAACTTACGATAATTCACTCGTTTACGCGGAGTAAATTATCGTAAGTTACTACAAAATCCCGTTTACGCGAAGGAAAATCCCATTTACGCGAAGGAATTATCGTAAGTTACTACAGAAGTAACGCTCGCGTAAACGTAGTAGTAGTTCTACGTGTTGATTGCGGCACAGTTGTTACTGTGCTTGTTTATTTTTTTCGAATTTTTAAGAAAAAATAAGTTTTGAAAATCGACGAAGTATCAGGAGAACATAACCGACGAAGAGGTCGCACTATTCAAAATTCCAAAAATTAAAAAATTTACGAAAAAATCGACGAAATATCAGGAGAACATAACTGTTGAAGAGGTCACACTATCCAAAACTCCAAAAATTAAAAAATTTCCGAAAAATCAACGAAGTATCAGGAGTACGTAACCGACGAAGAGCAAAAACATTTAGCTTACATCGAGTTCTTTCAAAAACAATATAATAAAGTATATTTTCCTTTAATACTTTTCGAGAACAAACCCATATCAAAAAATTAACCACAAAAACATTTAGCTTACATCGAGAGCTTTCAAAAACTATATAATAAAGTATATTTTTCTTTAATACTTTTCGAGAAAAAGAAAACGTTGCATGAAAACGTTGCAAGAAAACGTTGCATGAAAACGTTGCATGAAAACGTTGCAAGAAAACGTTACAATCATACCCCCATACCCCCCGAGAAAGACGTAGTTCTACGTCAAAAGAATGGTATAAGAACTTCGATGTAATATTCTGCAGTTACATACTTAGAGAGCCGTGAATAAAACATGCATTAATTAAAATAAATTTAAAGAAAAAATTATCATTTATCGTGACATAACATGTATAGATCTGAACCACTTATAAAGGAATTTCTGGAATTCCCAAGGTTGAGCTCCGTTTAGTTTTCGCAACTCAGTTTGCATAGTAGGTAAACAATAGCGTGGCTAGTGTTAATTGCAACATTTGGCTGAGTGGAGGGGATAGCGTGCTATTCAGTGGTTTCGTTCCAATTCGTCATTATCGATGTCACTATCAATGTCACTCTCACATAAACCAGGACCATCTTCTGAAAAATGAAAATTGAAATTGGTAAATTTTCCTAATCATGAGATGCCATTATATATATATATATATATATATATATATATATATATATATATATAATCGGAATCGATTCAATATATACCTGCACTGCTTTCGTCGTCGCCATTGGATTCATCCTGTTGAATTAAGACGTCAGCAGTAAATTCGGGTATTTGTTCTCCTTCAAACCAAACAAATTTATAAGTATCTTCATCTTCCATCCACCCGTTCCCTTGAGGTTTTAAAATAGAAGGAGGTTCCAGATAGGCATTACTCCAAATGCTAGTAATGTATCTGCTTCGTAGTAATTGCTGGTGTAGCTCAGTCTGACAGGGAGGCAAGTTAGAAGCATCATAGTTTTTCATTCTTTTTTGGAATTTTTCCTTTTTCTTTTCATCACCAGATGGTTTGTAGGTGATTGAAATGAGATGAAACCTGGCCTCATTGACTTCATAAATATTTTTTAATCCATAAACTTCACAAACAAACTTCTCCAAGATGCTAAAATTGTTGGCTGTTGACTGAGTTGAGCTGACATCACCAAGAGATGCAAAAGCTTTTTGATAGTCTGGTGACTTCTCAAGAATTTTGAAAGCTTTTTTTTTCCCTTTCCTATAAAACGAAGGATTGTAATCACATCCAGTGAGAGCATGGAACCCTGGTAATGCGTTGCATAAATGCGTACCCAAAGTATCATACAGCTTTGTTACGTGAATATTCCTCAAAGAATTTCCAGAACTGATTTCCATCCAAATATCCAGTGCAGAGCTGCAGTGTTCCATATTTCCTAGTATAATTATGAGAATATCTGTATCGGAGCACTTGATAAGAATATTGGAAGCAGAATTGATTTTTGATACATGGAATACGATTTTTGTATCAGCTTCTTCGTGATTCTTGCATTCCAGCTCTTCCACTCTGGTGCAAACAACTTTTCTTGCAATGACATTATAGCAATAACAATTTTCGTGATTCAAATAAATTGTTTTATTGCCGGTGAAGGGTATAATTTCCTCAGTCGCCCAATGTTCTGCGAAGAAAGCTACAAGCGCTTGTTTGAACCTATTATTTCTCAGTTCCTTCATGAAATCAGCAGGCCTTGCCTGATCAGCTCCACTAATTGTAAAATGGCTGCTCTGGAATCCGCCTCTTAATGAACGTTCATGATCTTTAATTGATGGTGTAAAATATTGATCAAAAATTATGTCAATCCGTTGTGCATCCGACTTTGTGACCATTTGCAAGAATTTCTTCGATATAAATCCAAATGACTTCGGTACATCTTTCATGAGATGTAGCATGAAAAATCCATCCACGATAACTATATCAATTGGTGGTGGCGATAAAGGTGATGGACTTTCAATTTTTTTTTCTAAGATTTGTACCAAAACAGACTTCGCAGTCTTACATATTTGTCCATCTAGGTGGCACATGGACATTGGCACTGGCGTAAGAGGAAATGTCATGACTTTCGCAACATCAATTTCATGGTCCATTGAAATCCCCAGCATTCGTCCAAATAGATCCCTCTGCATCCTCACTTCTTGAACTTTATTACCGATTTTTACTTTCTTTTTTACACATTCAGAAGTGAAATTGATTACAGCAGTTTGTGATATGCAATTTTCAAATCTTTGAGGATCTGTGTTGCATTCAGAAATGAATATCTCTCGTGAACGATTTCCAATTTTTTCTACATTGAGTAAAAAATCGGCTGTAGAGTCTTTTGCTGCTCTCCCTGTGGCAATATTGAATAGGAAATTTTTGTCGAGATCTTGCTCGAATGGGTTCATGTTTTTTTCTACTGTGCTCATAAATTTCTCCAAGCAGCCAATTTGTTTCCTCATCTTGTTTGGCTCCAAGTCCGCTGTAATGTCTTGAGATTTTGTAAATCTTGTTACTTCATAAACATGGGATATTATAGAAGATCGAATACTGTGACTTCTTGCCCAGCGTTGGCGCGCAGATATTGAGTTGGTAAAATGTGTGACTCCAGTCAGCCTTCTCCCTGCATCAGCATTAATTGTCTGTTCTAATGTGAGGTCAATGGGCTGTCTTGAAAATTGTTTCTCTGTTCTTTTTACACCGAAAGAGCCTTTTTTGAATTCATCAATTAATCCAGGATGAGTATCATTGACTCTCAGCAAATCGTCATGATATTTTATTAACCAACGCGCATAATTCTGGTGATTCATAGCAAAAAACAAATTTGCAATTTTCGGCAATATGTATCGGTACAATTCGAAATCGGCAGTTCTGACGCTTCTAGACAGGATGTGATAGTAATCGATCAGCTTGGTGTACAAAATGTAGAACTGTGGTGTTTTTCCAAATTCGCCTGTCAAAGTTCTGTCTTTATACATTGAATATTGCGCTAGTAAATTAGAAAGTGGTCCATCTTGTTCTATCCCAGTAAAATCTTTAATTCCTTGAATTTTATGAAGCTCCAATACCACTTCATCAGAAACTTCTATTCCCTCATGTCGAAGAAAGGCTTGGAAATGCAAAAGTTGAAATCCTAATGAAACAATTGGATGCAATCGTTTACATCGATTGAAATGTTTGCCAGTAATAAAACCATTCACAGAGCCACTGGCCAGTAGATCGCTGTCAACCATTGCGTGTGTTATTCCACAATTATCAATAAATTTCCCTACAGCTTTGAAGTACGACATCATGATGTGAAACTGACCTAAATGGATAAATATATTATTGAATTGTTCTCTTTCCGTAGATTGGATTTGGAATGCTATTCTGGCAATAGCTAAGTCATATGTTATCTGAATATATTTCTGAGAACATTCTTTTGCAATTTTCTGACTTTCAAGCATTGTCTTCAGCACGACTTCCTTCTTAGTAGGAGACTCGTTGATAGGAGTGAGATACGAAATCTTTTGTTGCAAACTATTATCCTTCAATAGCCGACTGTTGAATCCAACCTACATAGGCACGTTCTCTATTTTTAGAGCGTGCGAAAACATCCACAGCAAATCAAGTTGAGCCACCGATGCCAAACTTTCCGGAATTTTATCCCTGTTTTCGCTGTCTGTTGGCAACAAACTATCCACCATTCGAGGTTTCTTAGGGTACGACGGTAGATCATCAGAGATAGCTTCATAAGTTCTCCTTTTTGTCCTCAACCTCTTAGGCATACTTGCAGATACTCCTTCTTGTTGCTCATCAAAAACTCCATTATTTCCACCTCCAGACAATGTATCGTCTCCATATTGAGATATTTCTGGTTCAATAACCTCATCGATTAAATCTTCAGGAAGTTCGTTATGGTGTATTTCAGATGTTTCTGGTTGTGGCTCAGTGAACACTCCATCAAATTGATCTTCTGATCCGTCAACATTAGGCTCAAACTGGAATATGATTCCGACGGTGTCATGCAGTGTATCTTTACCATTTGTAGTTGCTACGAATCTGTCGAAATTATCGAATGCTACTCCTGTGCTGAGGTGTGGAACTAACGTGTGGATATTCCTGCTGGGCAGGCCTGTGAACGTTCGGTTGCAGCATAAGTTAATTCCGTTTCAAGCTCCTCGATTACATTGTAGCTGCAGCAATGCCCATACTTATTCAGAATATCAACGACTTTTCTGCTGCTGGTCAGACTTTTCAAGGCTATCCCAAGAGTCATATGCTTCGAAGTTTTGATTTGTCCTCTTGAAACTGCATAGATGACATCTTGAGACAATGATTGAACTTTATTCGAAACTTCTGGGCTATTCCTGCGTCGACGAATTATACCACCCATTAGAGTAAGATAGAAATCTTGAAGTGATTCTGGTATCGAACATTCACCTTTTATTACGTCTTCCATTTTCAAATCAGCAGGTAATTTTTCTTTTTTCATGTGCAGTAAATCGTTCCTTAAAATAAGAGCAGCTCTTTTCAAAATATCTTCTTTTTTCAATGTCGAAAATATCGTGTCTGTTATATCCATACCATCTGCACGAATAACGATTTTTTTTTTACGCATCGTTATTATATCAATTCTGCTATGAAATTTTCTTTTAATCTTTTCTTCCAGGTGCTGCTCACAAAATGATTCCTCGTTACCTTCCGACTTCCCATCGGTTATTTGGTTCAACATTTCTTTGAACATGCTGCATAGCAAGGACAAAAAAATAATGTTCCCGTCTTTGATAATTTGATTCTCTATGTATACGCTTAGGTCCTCGAAGGCTTTTTTATAATTCGATCTTGCAATGTGCCAGGAAGTTTCTTCGGTTTTATCAATTGATTTCATTCGATTCTGATATGCCACTCTGCACATAATATGATATAATACTTTATCAGATATTGTATTTTCGATTTTTTGTAGCATGTCCAACTCATTATTTTTCTGAGCGAATTCCTTTATATCGCAAAGTGAAGATCTTTCACAATGAAGAAGTTGTAATTCTTTCCCTTTGTGTTTTTTTCGTCGTTTATCACAAAAAATACACACATTCAAAAGCTGTTCGGGGAGTATTATAGCTTCTCGGGGAGTATTACTTTGATCCAGGGTTGGGTAGTGTCTAGTTAAAAAGATAAAAGTTAAGTTAAAAAGTTAAAAAGTTAAATAGAAGTTAAGTAGAAATCGGTAACCCTCTCACCGATCCTCGCCAATGGCAAGGATCGGTGAAGGGGTTACCAATTTTTGCCTAAAAAGTGTATAAGTTATACATGTAATCTTATATAGAGTATCATTAAAGGAAGGTTGTTCTGAAATTGTAAGTTAACTTACCCAACCCTGCTTTGATCTGAATCTAATTGTGAGGTTAGGTTCTCGACAGGATCACGATATTTTTTCATAAGGGCCAAAAAGTTATTTCGACATTTCGAATGATAACCATCAGTTTCATTTGGAATAGCAGGAAGAACCATATCTCGATATTTTAGCCCATGTGTAATTCTTGACTTCAAAACAATTTGACACTTCAATAATGTTTTTTCAGAAAAGAAGATAATTGGACCACCACCACTATCTTCACAAAAAACGCAACGCTGCGCCAGCAAAGCCATTTTTTTATTTTCACACACTATTTACTATTTATCAATCTTTTCATAAATTGATACGATAATGATAGTTAAAATACACGTTTTTAAAAACTCATGGACGTTAAAAACAATTGAGGCCATCATCAGACCCCTCCGCCGCGTGCTGGCTTTGTGCATTTTCAATAATTTTTTTTAGAGATGTTGCCACCAAAATTTTCACTTGGCTTTTTTTGGGTGGTATGTGTTAGCACTATACTTGTTAGTAAAAAAAACCCAGCTTTTATAATATGACTTGAAAATAATTATTTTTAATTATTTTTAATTAAGCCTGGCGACTAATTCCCCCCGAGCAATCGAACTGGCAATTTATTTGCATGTTCCTGAGTGATCAATTATCAATATCCGATAAAAATTAAGACTTATACTATGACTTGAAAATCCGTTTTTTTTCTCACCTGCGTACTTCTAAACCCCCCAAGTACGGCCAGCCAGGTGTTCGGATTATCGAAGGAGAGTCGTCCACGCAGGTTATAACGGAAAATCGTGATTTACAAAATCACTTGGCCAAAAGTGTCGTCAGCTCTCCGCCTATTAGTTTCTTGGCAAGTTCAAAACTGTTATCAATGTGGCTATCAGGTTTCGGAATACTTTCAGAAATGATCTTATGTAGAAAAAATGCTAATGCGTATGTAGGACTATCAATAGAAGAAACTATGATTCTGAAGGGATTACCTATTTTATGAATTTTTGGTAATCCATAAGCTCTCGGGAGAACCCCATTGGTACACAATAATTGTTTGTATTTCTGATCAGAGATATATATCTGATTTTTCCATCTCACGATAGTCTCCCTAATTTTTCTTGTGAGTATTTGGGTAGGATCTTTATTGATTACAGAATATGTGGTTGTGTCCGATAACAAATTTGTGATTCTTTGTCTGTAATGTTCTCTGTCCAATGCTACCGTGCTGTTGCCTTTATCGGCACGAGTAAAAATGATATTAGGATTGTTAATCATAAATAATTTTGTAGCTTAATTTAACGAGGTTAGACAGTTCGGAATGGAGAGGGAATTTCGGAGAAAAAGAAAGAAGGTTATTGATAACAGGAATAGAGCGGTTCCTGATGCTCAAAATCCTATCTATTTGTAAGCCTCTCGTCCCAGCAAACGAAAAAAGATTGAAAAGAATTAAAACGGGATTGCCAGGAATTCAATTAAGGACTTTCCGAATTCCATTTTGTCCAAAAAAGGGATTGAAATAGTTTCAATATCGGAATTCCTTATTTTGGAAAGAATTTGTCTTTTTTGAATCCCATCCAATTCCGACACAAAAACGTAACGAAATGAATACCACTGAATGCCAGGTTAGGGATTGGAAAGTTTCGTCATGAATTCCATTGAATACCATTGATTCCGTTAACGAAATGAATACCATTGAATGCCAAACTAGGAATTAAAAATTTCCGTATTGAATTCCATTGAATTCCGTCTATTCTGACAATAAAATGAATACCATTGAATGCCAGGATAGGGATTGAAAAGTGTCCGTGTTGAACTCTGTGGCGGTACGCACCACCAATAGTACACGCCCGCGCGGTATCTGCATTACCGGCAGTTCGCGTCGATGCCGCTAGGCATCTTCTCGCCGGGGCATCTTCTCGCCGGGGCATCTTCTCGAGTTCAAAGTTTCGTCTCGACCGCTATGTAAAGGGACCCCCTACGGGGCCTGACAGATCTTACAAATCTCATTTCCGGGCTAATTGCCCGTCGGCAGTAGTGCGTGTAATGCCCTTAGGCATACACAAAAGCTCACCGACGAACAACGGCGCTTGGTCGCCCAACGGAGGCGCGAGACGCCTGCCAACCAAACAACGGCGCTTCCCTGGTAAAAATTACCGTTAGAAACGGATAGAACGTGCATTCTATCCGTTTCTGACTGTTTTACTATGCGTTTCTTTCCCTGCAATTACGGATAGAAACAGATGAAAAGTGTTGCAGATTCTATAAGACTGTGTACGCAAAGACGGTGGGGAAGGCTAACTGCATCTAACTGATTCCTAACGGAACGGAACTTATCCGGATCTATGCGCAAACGTAATTACGAATCCTATCCGTTTCTATACGCAACCAGTTTTGAATGTCTATCCGCATCTGATTGCGGAACCTGACAGAATATCTATCTGCATTTATACGGAACGGAACTTATCCGAATCTAATAAAATCATATGACCCTCGAGAATTAAAAATAAGAGAAAAAAGGCTATTAGGGTCGGACGCGGTTCTTCGTGCGTGGAATCAGTTTATTCGTCTTCTTGAAGTACAAAAAAAAAAAATGAACGTTTCGGCTCATTTTTGAGCCATCCTCAGCAATAACAGGCGATCTGCCGCACGTTCCCCATGTCAACCGGCGAGCTTACAGACTCGAATTAACGTGGACCAAATAATCCTTATCTGTAATTTTTTTAATATTAGATGAC
This sequence comes from Temnothorax rugatulus, assembly GCA_035220575.1. NCBI lineage: Eukaryota > Metazoa > Arthropoda > Insecta > Hymenoptera > Formicidae > Temnothorax > Temnothorax rugatulus. The sequence continues at coordinate 50,544 of JASTWL010000838.1, read as the reverse complement.
ATAAGACGAAAAAGCTTTATAGACTCACCAAATGGTCATAGTGAACGTGGGGCATGAAGCCGTGTACCAAAAAAGCAGCGAAAGGACTTATTCGTCCCATCCACACGTTACAACAGCAATGATATGACAAAATTTTGAAAATAAGAAGCGTGTCACAAGTCCAACCATCGGTAACGTTTTACATAGATAGTAGTGTCAATAAGATAATATATTGTTATGATATCGGATCCAGAGTACCAATGACAACGCCAGAACTCGACACGTCACAAAGTTTAGTTAACCAGTAAGAAGCGCTCATGGGCATAGTTTACAATTGATTTAAAACATCTATGTACGCGTGGTGTAAAAATTCGGTGTCATTTTGCAAATTAATACTATTTCTCTGTAATTTTATATGAGTCATTTCCGAGACTAATCTCCTGGATAAATATCTTTCTTTATCTAGAATTTCCATGTTCTCCCAATCAAATTCGTGATCCAGACTTAATCTATGTTCCGTGATGACGGATTGTGTCGTGGCATTTCTATGGATGTGGTTACGATGCTCTGAAATTCGCGTTTTTAGTTGCCTCTTCGTCTGGCCTACATATGATGCGTCACAATTTTTGCAGGATATTTTATAAACCACATTTTTATTCGATTGAGTTGGGAGAACGTCTTTTTGTACTTTGATAAACTTATTAAGTTTGTTTAAGCTGAAGAAAGACAGGTTGACATTATGCTCTTTCACAACTCTTTTGAATTCTTCCGAAATGCCCTGAACATATGGGACAGTGAACCACGTGCGCCGTTCCTCTTCGCTTAGAGGTTCGTCCTGTCTGCAAGTGCGTTTGTTGAGTAATGATTTAATTCTCGTGTTGATAGTGTTAAAAATAAATGTCAATGGGTAATCGTTCTTCAAAAGAGTGTCTATAATGAACTTGATGTTCTTACAATGGTATTTCGGATGAGACAGAAGAAATGCCCTATCTACCATGCCCATGATCGTACCTCTTTTTTGCGAGACAGGGTGCTGCGACAAAAAATTGAGATATCTCCCTGAAAACGTAGATTTGTGAAACCAGTCAAATTCTAAAGTGTTCTCATTTTTAATAATTGTCAAATCTAAGAAATTAAGTTTATCACCCCCGACCTCCATAGTGAACTGAAGTCTAGGGTGATAAGTATTAAATAACTGTAAAATAATGTCAAGAGAGTAAGAAGGTACCGCCATCGCTATGTCATCTACATATCTAAAGTAAAAAGGTATAATGAAAGTAAATTGTCGCAGCACACTGTCTTCCAGGTCCTGCATAACAATATCGGCCGCTATGGGAGAAAACGGCGAGCCCATTGGAGAACCAAATTTCTGCTTATAAATTTTCGAATCAAAACGAAAGTAGGTTGAATCCAGAATTAATTCAACAGCTTTAATAAAATCATCCTTTGGAATGTTGCAATTTTTCGAAATGTGTGACCATCTCTTGGTAATGCTTTCTAATACTAAATTAGTAGGGATGTTCGTGAAGAGAGAGATGACATCCAGAGAAATTAATATATAATCTTTATCTAAATGTGTTCCATTTAGTTTTTTGGCTAATTCGAAGCTATTGTCGATATGACTATCAGGTTTAGGAACACTGTCAGAAATAATCTTGTGTAAGAAGAGAGCTAAAGCGTAAGTAGGACTGTCGATAGATGAAATTATTATTCTAAAAGGATGACCTGTTTTGTGAATCTTTGGTAATCCATAGGCCCGCGGAAGAATGCCATCCGTGCATAGTAATTGTTTATATTGCAATTCAGAAATATATTTTAGATTTTTCCACCTCAGGATCGTATCTCTTATTTTTCTAGTGAGAATTAGAGTTGGATCTTTACTAATATTTATGTAAGTAGTTGTGTCAGATAACATCTCGGAGATTCTTTGTTTATAAGATTCTTTTTCCAATGCCACCGTGCTATTGCCTTTGTCAGCTCTAGTGAAAATAATATCAGGATTATCGTTCATAAACGCTTTTGTGGCTTTAACAAGACTCGAAATTTCCGAATAAAACGGAAATCTCGGAGCGAAGGAAAGAAGATTGTTAATAATCGGAATGGAACGGTTCCTGATGCCCAGAATCTTATCTATGTGTAAGCCCCTAGTGTTGCCTTCCGTACTTTTAATGAATTCAATGATCGTCTTTTTCTTGTTATTTATCGGTAAAGAAAAATTATCCCCCAATTGTAACAAACATTGAACATTATCCGGTATTGATGACGGGGTTAAGTTAATGAACCATTTCTCTCTAATGTGTGTAAGAGAAGATTCGGGAGTGTTCGAAAACTCCGAAGGATCAATGTGAACATCGAAGGAGCTTGAGTCAACGTTATGAACATCTGCTGACAAAGTGGACGGGGCATTGTTCTCAATCCCATAAACGTAATGTATCGGTTTAGTGTTGTTAATTTTCATCAAGTTATGTTTCCGAAACAACCACTGTAACTTTTTGTCAAGGTTACTATTTTCACGTTGAGAGAAATATTTCAAAGCTATGTCTTGCATTCTAAAAAACCTGTTACACATATATATAGGGATATTATGAGAGATACGTTTCGTGAAAAGAAAAATCTGTCTCTGTAAATGATTGGCGGATCTGTGTGCATCTGTGTGTGTGTGAAAATACGATCATGGGCATGGTAGATAGGGCATTTCTTCTGTCTCATCCGAAATACCATTGTAAGAACATCAAGTTCATTATAGACACTCTTTTGAAGAACGATTACCCATTGACATTTATTTTTAACACTATCAATACGAGAATTAAATCATTACTCAACAAACGCACTTGCAGACAGGACGAACCTCTAAGCGAAGAGGAACGGCGCACGTGGTTCACTGTCCCATATGTTCAGGGCATTTCGGAAGAATTCAAAAGAGTTGTGAAAGAGCATAATGTCAACCTGTCTTTCTTCAGCTTAAACAAACTTAATAAGTTTATCAAAGTACAAAAGACGTTCTCCCAACTCAATCGAATAAAAATGTGGTTTATAAAATATCCTGCAAAAATTGTGACGCATCATATGTAGGCCAGACGAAGAGGCAACTAAAAACGCGAATTTCAGAGCATCGTAACCACATCCATAGAAATGCCACGACACAATCCGTCATCACGGAACATAGATTAAGTCTGGATCACGAATTTGATTGGGAGAACGTGGAAATTCTAGATAAAGAAAGATATTTATCCAGGAGATTAGTCTCGGAAATGACTCATATAAAATTACAGAGAAATAGTATTAATTTGCAAAATGACACCGAATTTTTACACCACGCGTACATAGATGTTTCAAATCAATTGTAAACTATGCCCATGAGCGCTTCTTACTGGTTAACTAAACTTTGTGACGTGTCGAGTTCTGGCGTTGTCATTGGTACTCTGGATCCGATATCATAACAATATATTATCTTATTGACACTACTATCTATGTAAAACGTTACCGATGGTTGGACTTGTGACACGCTTCTTTTTTTCAAAATTTTGTCATATCATTGCTGTTGTAACGTGTGGATGGGACGAATAAGTCCTTTCGCTGCTTTTTTGGTACACGGCTTCATGCCCCACGTTCACTATGACCATTTGGTGAGTCTATAAAGCTTTTTCGTCTTATGTCATCTAATATTAAAAAAATTACAGATAAGGATTATTTGGTCCACGTTAATTCGAGTCTGTAAGCTCGCCGGTTGACATGGGGAACGTGCGGCAGATCGCCTGTTATTGCTGAGGATGGCTCAAAAATGAGCCGAAACGTTCATTTTTTTTTTGTACTTCAAGAAGACGAATAAACTGATTCCACGCACGAAGAACCGCGTCCGACCCTAATAGCCTTTTTTCTCTTATTTTTATCCGAATCTATGCGCAAACGTAATTACGAATCCTATCCGTTTCTATACGCAACCAGTTTTGAATGTCTATCCGTATCTGATTGCGGAACCTGACAGAATATCTATCTGCATTTATCGACGTAACGTTTACTTGTCCGCTCTATCTGTTTCTTACTGAAAATGCGTATACGCTTTCTATCCGTTTCTTACTGCAAATACGTATACATATTCTATCCGTTTTTTTACAGAAAAACAGATAGAATATTTATCTGCATTTGCATGTAATTGTGGCTTGCTCGCTCTATCCGTTTCTAAGTGCAAATGCGTATGCGCATCTTATCCGATTGTTACTGCAAAAATACATGCACACACATATTATTACTTTTTTTAGGAGGACATATTAGTATATAATGCAATTAAGCATTTTATTTTCTGTTTTAATGAAATACGAAAGCCAACAAAAGCAGAGGTGGATATCGATGGTAATAATCTAAATGTTGATATAAAATATTGCGTACAGATGCAGATGGATGCGATATCCGCAATTACGGATAGATACCGTCAGCATCTGATGCGTACAGAATGCGGACAGAAACAGACAGGATTCGTATCCGTAGTTGCAGACAAATCTATACGTCGACATTGCGTATAGATGCAGATGGATGCGGTATCCGCAATTACGGATAGATACCGTCAGCATTTGATGCGTACAGACTGCGGATAGAAACATACAGGATTCGTATCCGTAGTTGCAGACAAATTCCTATAGGTCGACATTGCGTACAGATGCAGATGGATGCGGTATCCGCAATTACGGATAGATACCGTCAGCATCTGATGCGTACAGAATGCGGACAGAAACAGACAAGTTTTTCTATTGCAAAAGCTTATAGATGCTGTATGCCGATAGATTTCCATTAGATACAGTAACACGCCGTTACATTTTCTGTCTGTATTTGCAGATACAATAGTGCTGCTTACAGAAACGGATAGGGCTAGAATTTTCTTTTCAAGCTTGCAGTTACAGCGGATAGGATTCCGTTACATACCGTCAGAAATTCTATCTGTTTCTAACTGTTTCTAACGGTAATTTTTACCAGGGTTGGTACCGCCACAGATACTATAAAGTATATTAATTATATAGTAAATAAAAAATAAACGTTTATCTAAAAGCATTGAAATTTATTTTCCTTTCCTATTTTCATAAAATTGTGTGTGTGTGTGTGTGTGTGTGTGTTTGGTCATTACGGGAGGAATTTAAAACAATTTCCTAAACCATCTAATGCCATGCAATTCCATAACCTTTACGGATTCCATAGGATTGGATGGAATTGAAAATTTCTTTTTTGGATTCCATGGGATTGGACCATCTCATTTCGAATCCCATCTAATTTCATCTAATTCCGCCAAAAAAGGGATTCAAAGGTATTAAAAAATTTTAATATCTTTTAATCCTTTTGCGTTTGCTGGGGTGTTCCCTTCTGTGCATTTTATAAATTCGATAACAGTCTTTTTTATATTGTTAATGGGTAAGGAGAAGTTCTCGCCTAACTGTAAGAGGCATTGAACTTTCTCAGGAATTGCTGTGAAAGTTAAATTGATGAACCATTTGTCTTTGATATGGGTGAGAGAGGATTTAGAAGTGTTAGAACAAACAGAAGGATCAATGTGAACCTCAAAAGTATTCAGACAATTATTGTGGTCAATTGTTGGAACACCGCGAGCAACATCAGTTTCTATTTTAGTAACATAATGAACCTCCATCCACGAGTGAAGAGGAACGTCGTAATTGGTTTACTGTCCCATATGTTCCGGATATTTCTGAAGAATTTAAAAGGGTTGTTAAGGACCAAAATGTCAACTTGTCTTTCTACAGTCTAAATAAACGTCAGAAATTTATCAAAGTACAAAAAGACATTCTCCCAATTCAATCTAATAAGAATGTGGTTTACAAAATATCTTGTAATAACTGTGACGCGTCGTATGTAGGCCAGACGAAGAGATAATTGAGAACGAGAATCTCTGAACACCGTAACCACATTCACAGAAACACCACGACTCAATCGGTTATTACAGAACATAGATTGAATTTTGATCATGATTTTGATTGGGAGAATGTCGAAATTTTAGACAGTGAAAGATATCTCTCCAGAAGACTGGTTTCTGAAATGACTCACATTCAGCTACAAAAAATGGGATTAATTCACAAAATGATACAGAATTTTTACATCACGCATATATAGAGGTCTTAAATAAATTATAATCCACACCTATGAACATTTTACCATTTGTATATAAAACTTGGTGACGCGGCCAGATCCTGCCCTGCTATTGGTTATATATAATATATTATTTATCTCATCGACTTTACACACTCTGTATTATCCGCGCTGTTGTTTAGACTCGTGACACCCCGGGAAAAAAAGATTATATATAATTATATATAATTTATATATAATTTGTGACGTTGCGGCTCGCCGCGGCGTGGCGGCGCCCCGCCGCCGTCACAAAGCGCGGAAATTCGCGCCGCGGGACGACCCAGGGAGGCCACCGCAGAGGGCCATAAAATTTATCGCGATAGCCATTCTGATTCTTTTGTTTTTTTTTGTAAAATACGCGGCGCCTCTACCGAGCCACAACGAGCTCCTACAGGAGGGTCTCCGCCAACGCAAAGTCGAGGAGGAGTTAGGACACGAGGATGTACGGCGGGAGCGGAAACCACGGGGACTGCGGGTGGCGCCAACGAGGCAGACAGGCACGGCGCATGCAGCAGCGGCAGGCGAGGCGGCCGATAACAGGGCCCCCGGACAGGGGTAAACCTGACTGCGACCATCGACCTCCACCGTACCGGCCCGCGGGGTAGATGGCCACTGCCCCCGGGTCAAGCTGGAGGCGTACAAGGCGCGGCGAAGCCTGTCGACTGCCAGAGACAACGGCGAATAATTAGCTGCGCCGCTGAGGGACCGTTGCGCGCCCTCGGAAAATCCGCTCGCGCCGCCCCTGCGATGGGATCCTGCGAATTTGCGAGCTCGCGCCCCGATTGGTCCGCGCGCCCCGAGAGGGGCGACCGCATCGATCTCGTTATCGAGCGAAAATTCGGCGACACTCTCTGCTCGTCCTGCGGCGTACGATAACCTCGCGATACGGTTCGACCCTCCGGGACCGACGAATTGATAACGGCGAAGATTTTGGTGGACGTGACGACGGCGAGGAGCCCGAGGAGGAGGATTTCGACCGGTGAGGTTGCCCGCTAGTAATGCCGAAATGTAAGCCACGATGCCGCCCTCCGGTGCGCGCTCTCGCTCGGAAAATTGTGTGTAATACCGCGACATGTACGGTTCCGGGAGACCGGGTATCGAGATTGCGATCGACGGCGAGAGCGAAGGGCATCGGGATGGTAGCGTGGCCGCGGAATCGCGATCGCGAGGAAAACCTCTGGAGATCTCGACCGAAACGTAGCGAATTAGGACTTCGCGTGCGATAATCGTGATGATTATGTTCCGTGTTACCGCGTTGGATGGTGGTTGTATTTCTCGCGTTAGGAAGTATTCGTGTCGTTTGCGTTAGGAATTACTGTATTTTTCGCGTTAGGAAGTATTCGTGTCGTGTGCGTTAGGAATTATGGTATTTCTCGCGTTAGGAAGCCTTCGTGTCGTTTGCGTTGGGAGATTGTATTGTTCGCGTTAGGGATTACCCGTGTCGTTCGCGTCATGAATTCGTGTCGTTCGCTTCGGAATTGCCTTTGTGCGATTGGCGTTAGGATATTTTAATCGCGTCAGGTTATATTGGAGCTGCTCGCGCTGGGACTCATTACCGCGCGCCCCAGCAGATCTTTCGCGTCATTGTTACTTCGTGCTCTCCTTTATTGCGTCCAGTTATGGCTCGCGGAAATTTTCGCGTTATGCCGAGCGCCTCGGCGCCTCACTGATGGCATTCCGATACTCTCGTGGTTGTGTTTGCGGGAGAGAGGTATTTGCGCGGAAACAGAGTTCGTGCCGATCGAATCCTCGCGTTGAGAGGTCGATCGAACTCTATGTTTCGGTAAGAAATCGTTCGCGTGACCGACTAATTAGGTTAGACGCTGATTCGTGTTAAGATGTGCGTTAGTTATAGTATTCTTGGTCTTGTCAACTGTATCGGCGCCTCCTTGTTGCGCCCGATCCAGAGTTAATTACGCGATATCTCGATACTTGGCGACAGAATTCCTGAGTTGTCTATCGTGGTTTCGCCCGTTAATTGCGCCCTTTTTCGCGTTCACGGTGCTTACGTAGATTCCTGTACGTTAAATGTGGACGCCCGCGTTATCAAGTATTTTTGCGATTTCGGTGGTGGAAGCCGAAAGGAGCTCGTATTATTTCACTTCAATAAATGTTATTTTCTTTGTTTAACGGATTGAGTTGCTAATTTACGTGTACCCCGCCGAATATTGCGCTGCCCTTCATCACCCCGCCCCGCCACTAGGTCGAGCTAGCCATTCCCTCGCACCCCGCCTCATTTCATCTTGCGTTTCGTTTTGGGTTCTCGCGATCTCGTGGACGCGAATTTACGCGTCTGGCGCCCAACATCGTAATCGTTTCGTGGAGTGCCGGAGGTGCGAGAGAATTACCGGAGAGGCCTGTCATCCCGCTCTCCTCTATCCTTTTGATCCGACACACGTCCCGGAGCGGTCCGGGAGTGAAAAAGTCGTGACAAATTATATATAAATATATATGATTATATATGATTATATATGAATTTTGTCTCTATATATGAAATTATATATGGGTCCATATATGATTATATATGGACATATATAATTCCAAATATAACTAGATATGAGCAATAGATCATATATGCTCATATATGAAATTATATATGGATCCATATAAGATTCATATGGAAGGATATATAACCCTATATGATTATATAATATCATTATATATGTTCATATATAATTATATATAATCATATATAATTATATATAATTATATATGATCATATAATATAGAGACAAAATTCATGTATAATCATATATATTTATATATAATTATATATAATCTATTTTTCCCGGGACGCTTCCCCTCTGAAAAATTGTCATTTCATCGCTGTTTGGCGTGTCAATGAGACCGTTAAGTCTCCTTGCGAATTATTCTGTTTCTACACCGTTTTATGTCCCACGTTGTTCGGCCTTTTGGTGAGTTGCTGAAGTTTCTGTTTTATTACATGACTCTAACAAAGATAATTTTCAGATATCGATCATTTGGTCAATGTTTCCGACAATTCTAATCGGTAAACTTGCCATTTAGGATTTAGAACGTGTGACACATTATTGTTATTGCTGAGGATGGCTCGAACGGAGCCGAAACGTACGGACTATTGTATTTAGAAGAATAAATCTAATGATTGACATCACGCACCAAAATCTGCGTTCGACCCTGATAGCCCTGTCTTCTCTTATTTTTAAAATTTAATATATCGAAAAAAGAAAATTAGACGAAAATGTTCGAATTTAAGTAAACAATAATAATGTCTTGTGATAATAATAATGATGATGATGATAACGGTTTATTGAGGTTTAACAGTTGTATCTCTACTGAAAACACAATTTCTTTGTTTGTATACAGGAGGTTTCTTGTGTCGTTCGTCGTAATACATTTTATTGTGGTTTTTAATATCCTTAGCCGCTCGTAACTCTAATTCATGGCTATCTTCTCGCTCGGCCTCATAATCTAAGTTGGTTTCTGCTCAATTTCTTAAAAATCTAGTTAATTTTATGTCGGGGTGGTTACACAACTCGTATCCTAACAATATTCTGAATGGTGTTGCTTTTAACGCTGTATAAAAAGTGTCATTTGTTGTGTATTGAATCGCATCTACATGGTTATTCCTGCTGTATAGGTTTTCGCCGATTTTACCTAATGGCGATTTGAAAATTTATTTGTTCGTTTTACTAGACTATTAGCCCGGGGCCTTGTTATAGTCACTAATTCGTGAGGAATGTTTTCCTGTTTAGTAAAGGATGTCAATTCTTGAGATATAATTACGGTACCTCTGTCCGACACAATTGTTTGAAGGTTATCAAAAGCATTGAAAATGCTGGTAAACATTAACGACCATAAGAATATGTTTAGAATCGTAATGTAAAACTTTATCAAACTGTCTTTCTTTTTAACAGGAACGGTACGTGTACAATAATGAGATTTATTTTCTTTAACACTTCCTTTCTCAGGAAGATCATTTATTATTGCGAATTCGCGTGTATTTATGCCGCGCAAATTGTCTGGGTAGATTCGTATAAACAGGTTCATCTTTTAATTTAACTTTAACAGAGTAATCATCCTCAACGAGAGGGATATTCGCTTTACTACCCTTTTCCGCAAGGGATATTGATTGTCTTTTGATGTCATTACTGAAATTTATTTCAATGTCTTTGACTTCGGAATTTGGTTTATTGGGTAATTTTTCCACAATTTCAATGGAAGCTATTACTGAAAAAAGATGTAATTTTTCATCTACTTTCTGGGACGAAGGTTTTCTTACAACTACGATCTCATGTTTATCGAGAAAATAACAACCGATTATCATATCTACTGACGTTAATTTATCATTTAACACATGTAATTTAATGGAATTAGAAGTATCTGGTAAGACTTCAATGAAATTGTAGAATTTATAACGCCTTTAATATTAATTGGCTTGTTGTTAACCGCTTTATACTCTGGGTTGATTTCATCAGAGATTAAACAATTGGAAAGAAATTTATCGTATGTTAGTTTGTTAACAAGAGAAATCGGACTGCCTGTGTCCAAAAGCGCGTAAAGTTCACATGACCATGTATTAAGTTGAGTTACCTTAATAATGTTATCGCTTGTTACAATTTTCTTGTTTTCGTCTTGGGCAATGAATGCGATACAGTTCGTTGAATCGGGACTGGTTTCCGCGGGTGCCGATTCTATTACTGACGAAACGGGAGCTGCCTTTGCTGGTGGCGAGGATTTCGGGAGTTGCTCCTTCCTCTTCAACTTGTTACACTCTTCTTTGGTGTGACCCCTGAAACGGCAGTATGAACAAAAAGCGTCTTTGGGATTCTTCGATTGATGATCTTTAGATGGCGAGTCATCACCTTGCGACCTATCCGACCTCGACTCCTCGGATTTGTCGGACTTGTCAAACTTGTGTTTAAAAGTTGGTGATTTCTTCTGACTAGATGGGCGACACGTGAGCGCGATGGGATGCATCTGCTCGAGAAAGTCGTCCAGAGAATCAGCTTTGAGAGAAATTGATGTAGTTCGAACGGGATGATCCAATATTCCGCTGGTGATGCAGTGTCGAATATTTTCTTCGCTCAAATTAAGCGGTTGTAAAATGGTAATTTTATCCATGGCGTATTCTTGAAAACTTTCTTTAAAATGTAGCCACTTTCGAGCATGTGCTTTCTCCATGACGTCTGTGAATATAACACGTCTCTTGAAATGACGAATGATTGCTTGTCTGAAATCCGGCCATGACCTACTGACCGTACGTGGACTCAGATTGAACCACTTATGTGCACCCTTAATTAATTTCGAGGTGGCGGCCGACAACATGGCTACTTGTGGCAAACCATGATCCTCAGCAATGTCTTCGATGCGCTCGATCCAACCTTCGACGTTTTCTCCTTCAGTGCCTCCAAAAACTGGAATCTGTAACGACGAGAACTTGGTTGCGTTCGTCGTCAGAGATGAGAATTCCGACGTCTGTGAGCTGTTGAAAATTCCTGGGGAATCAGATGGTCTCTGTCCTCCTCTTGCGGAACTATTTAATACTCGCTCAAACATATCTTGTTGAGACTTCATCATATCTTGTTGAGACTTCATCATATCTTGCTGTGCTTTCATCAAATCCTGATGTGACTCTCGCATTTGTGTTGCGGAGAAATTGCACAATTGCGCAATTACTGGATCTCTACTGGCACTCTGTTGCTCTGCCCGCGGAAATCCTAGACAGGGTGGTGATGTGTGGTCACCCGGTGTTGATGAACCGAAGGCTTGTTGCGTTCCCACCAAGGCTGATTGATTTGTTCCGCCTGGGCGCGGTGGAATTGTTGGGGTATCGGTTTCATCTGCCCGTCTCAACACTGGCGGCGACAATGTGTGATCCGCCGGTATCGACGAACCGAAAGCTTGTTGCATTTCTGCAGAGGCTGGTTGATTTAACGAAGGATTCCTTCCGCCTGAGCGCGGTGGAAGATCGGGGTCACCTGTCTGCGTTAATATCGGTGACGAAAGGGTCCTGTTCAGTGGGGAAGAACCGAAGGGTATTTCGAATGCCACTGAACGATTTCTCCTTAGGCCTAAATCGATGAGTAGATCCATACATCGATTGTGGTCGTCAGGCATAGTCTGGATTCCCTGACTGCGCAACTCTTCCTGTAGTTGAGGTAGCTGAAGTGTCTCCAACCGCTCACGGGTGTACAGGGTGTATCAAGACGATACAGAGCGGTACGGCGGGTTGCCCATTCGAGCAGGCGCGCATGGTCGTTCACAATTGCGTTGACTTCGGTGCATCACCTATAATCACTCGCATATCTTTTTTACAATAAAATGAACTTTGTAGCGCCCGAAGTTGCAATACAATTGTGACGGATTTCCGTAGCAGTAACGTTAAAACAGAAGTCGAGATGACAATACAGGTTATGAAATAAATTTTATTAAGAAAACGAAAGACATCTTCTCTCTCACGAAAAAAGCTCGTACCATAGTCCATCATAATCATTATATACTATAATTTTATTACTTAAATTATTTTTTGCACACAATGTTTATGCACAGGACAAAAGTCAGCAATTAGCATATGTGTGCAAATTTAAATTATAAGTCGGCTAATAAATTTCATTCAATGCAAGTTTAAATAATGGCAGAAATCACCATTAACAAATCTTACAATATTCATTTTGTTTAATTAATAAATAATTTATCATTAAATTGATAATTATTTAATATATCAATACTAATGAGCATTATATAATTCTTTATATAAATGATGCTGCTGCATCTTAAAAATCTCTATCTTAATCTCATAAACAAGAGGTGTATTAGTATAAAATATACATTTTAAATATGATGCTAATGAATAGTTTATATAAGGCAAATTATCATAATATTTGATGAATACTTTTCAGTAATAAATTCCTTGTAGATTTATAAATGAGATTCAGTAGCATTATTTACACAAAGATGCTTATTAGCATCAGTATATTGAATTAATTATTAATGTTAATGATGAAATATTAATAATCTAAAATAAATGTTGTTAGACATAAGATCCGCTGATAATCGTTTTTATCACTATAAATAAATCGCTCATTCTCAGTATAAGTAAATTTATATATATATATAAATAAAATGTATTATATTTGAAGATTTTTTGCTCGCTGAAAATGAGCGTCGAGCGTCAACGTGAAATGGCACCTTTATTGTTCAAAACTTGACGCCCGTGTTATCAGCTATCTATTTGCTTTTTCTGATTAATGGAAGCCGAAATGGCCGCATTGTTTTCCGAAAGTTATTCTACAATAAATGTTTCTTTTCATTTGTTAGCTGACTGAGTTAATGATTTGCGTGCCACCCCGCCGAACATCGCGCTGCCCTTTATCAACCCTGCCCTGCTATTAGGTCGAGCTAGCCGATTCCTCGCACACCGACTTATTTCTCCTTGTGTCTCTCTCTTTAATTTCTCGCGATTTCGCGGACGCGAATTCACGCGTCTGGCGCCCAACAATAAAATTCGGTTAGTGGAGTGTCGGGGGTGCGAGAGAACTGCCGGAGAGCCCTATCATCCTTCTCTCCTTCCCCTTTTGATCCGTCACACGCCCCGGACCGCTCCAGGAGTGAAAAAGACGTGACAATATATATATATTAATAATCTGAAATAAATGTTATTAGGCACAAGATCCGTTGATAACCGTTTCCATCGTTATTTATAACGATAAAAACGATTATCAGCGGATCTTATGTCTAACAACATTTATTTCAGATTATTAATATTTCATCATTAACATTAATAATTAATTCAATATACTGATGCTAATAAGCATCTTTGTGTAAATAATGCTACTGAATCTCATTTATAAATCTACAAGGAATTTATTACTGAAAAGTATTCATCAAATATTATGATAATTTGCCTTATATAAACTATTCATTAGCATCATATTTAAAATGTATATTTTATACTAATAAATCTCTTGTTTATGAGATTAAGATTAAGATTTTTAAGATGCAGCAGCATTATTTATATAAAGAATTATATAATGCTCATTAGTATTGATATATTAAATGATTATTATCAATTTAATGAAAAATTATTTATTAATTAAACAAAATGAATATTGTAAGATTTGTTAATGGTGATTTCTGCCATTATTTAAACTTGCATTGAATGAAATTTATTAGCCGACTTATAATTTAAATTTGCACACATATGCTAATTGCTGACTTTTGTCCTGTGCATAAACATTGTGTGCAAAAAATAATTTAAGTAATAAAATTATAGTATATAATGATTATGATGGACTATGGTACGAGCTTTTTTCGTGAGAGAGAAGATGTCTTTCGTTTTCTTAATAAAATTTATTTCATAACCTGTATTGTCATCTCGACTTCTGTTTTAACGTTACTGCTACGGAAATCCGTCACAATTGTATTGCAACTTCGGGCGCTACAAAGTTCATTTTATTGTAAAAAAGATATGCGAGTGATTATAGGTGATGCACCGAAATCAACGCAATTGTGAACGACCATGCGCGCCTGCTCGAATGGGCAACCCGCCGTACCGCTCTGTATGGTCTTGATACACCCTGTACATCTTGAGGTTTTGAACGACCTTTCTTGAACGTAGAACGTGTCCGTACCGGCACGCACTCGTTCGCCAATATGGCGGGTCACGAGGCGCGAACCGCGAGAACCGTAATAATGGCGCGCACTAATGTTCTAGCACTTCCGCCCGGCTCGTAGCAACGGCGAAGTGTTCTAAGATTCCGCACAACTCTCGGGCACGGCGGATAATGTTCACTCGATTTCCCGCACAGCGTTAGCAACGGCGAGAATGTATGAAACTTTCGCACAGCTCTCGGCAACGGCGAAAGGTTGATTCGAGAACGATTCCCGCACAGCGTTAGCAACGGCGAGAACGTTTGAGAACTTCCGCACAGCTCTCGGCAACGGCGAAAGGTTGATTCGAGAACGATTCCCGCACAGCGTTAGCAACGGCGAGAACGTTCGAGCGATCTCCCGCACGGCTCTCTGCACGGCGACGGCGGGTAGAATGCTCGCGAATGTTCCGCACAGCACTCGGCAACGGCGAGAATTTCGCACAGCGTGAGCAACGGCGAAAATTCCACACAGCACGTGGCAACTGCGGGTAGAATGTTCGCGAATGTCCCCGCACAGCACTCGGCAACGGCGAGAATTTCGTACAGCGTTAGCAACGGCGAGAATTCCGCACAACTTCGGCAACGGCGGGTAGAATGTTCGCGAATGTACGTTTTCACGTAATATTCACGGTACCGGCACTGGTAACCGGCGATGGCTTCCGGAACACGCTCGTGATCCTCTGATGAGGAAACCGAAACGCGATCCGCGTACTTCAGGAACACGCTCGTGATCCTACAATGAGGAAACCGAAACGCGATCCGCGTAGAAAGTTCTCGAGGCGGGTTCACTTTTCACTGTGTCCCGTCGCGTATTGTAACCGTGATTAGTGTAACTCATGCAATTTTAACGCGTAATCGAGCCGAATCCCACTTCTGAGACTGTAAGGGGACGGTCAGGATTGGAAAGGTTAAACTTAGAAAAAGAGTGAACTCGATAAAACGCAAAGAGACTTTATTAAAATGTCCGCGTAGCCCGGTTACGACCTTCTCGTATGGCGGTTCGTACAGAACTCTCTTCTCCACTCATTCGAATAGGGAATGTCTCCCTCGCACGGCTCACTCAGCCAATCACAGCATGCATGCCACAACCAATCAGCACGCTTCCTTCCATCCAATCACAGCACGCGGTGGCGCTAGGCGCGAGTGTACCTACACGAGCGCCTCTCAGGCAAGCGCGGGAAATTCAAATACGGCCTACGTCCTTAGTTGACGTTTACACAGGTAAATATTATCGTCTAGAATATAGTCAGCATACATTCGTATTTCAGTAATTAATCTATCTATTGTGTAATTCTGTTTCAGACTATATTGATGGAACACTTACAGCGGCATGAACGATGAACCCGATTCAAAACCCAACGCGAGATGATTCGATGCGCAAGTTGTCATTTAATTTTATTGAACGTGTTTATTGATATATGCCGATTATTGTGCAAAAAAACTAAGCCGTTTATATACGCAAATGGAAATATAAATTTTGTCAGATTTGACACAATACTGGGGTATATTAAAATGAATGAATGAAATTTCAGTACGAATGTATAGCTGCGCTTAAAGTAAACTAATTAAAGTTTTAAAAACTTCATAAAACAGGAAGTATTATTCACAGCAGATAATAATGGAATGATTTTATTTTTCAGACTATATCCATAAGTCGAGTATGTGCAGGAAAAAGTTCGGAGTGACAGACAAGTTGACAACGTGGATTATACACAGCTTACGGAAACCGATAATGATTTCTTTAATTCACAGCTACAGGTGGGTAAAAATAAAAAACAAAATATGACAAATCAGCATTATAAAATATAGTTTCTTTGCGTTATTATTGTGCTTGAGAATTTATTATTTAATACCTCAAATTAATTCTTTATTAATTATATTTAAAACCTTGGGTTTTGTACAATCATTGTGTTATCTGTAAGAGTGATATACTTTCTTTTATTTCAGTTTGTAAGCCCACCAGTGAAGATACCATGGAAGGCTATTACGTTAGCAGCCCTCCTATTCGTTGGAGGAATCATTATGCTTATTTAGGGAAGTTTGATCGTGAGTGAGCACATCGACTCGAAAGTAAGATTTATTTTATTATATTGTAGATATGTAGATTATATAAAATTGTAATTGTACTGTGACGTCTTTCAAGTAGTAATGTTGAGCATGTATGCAAGTATGAGATGATCTTATGTAGTATATTCAGTATAATCTGTAAGTTTAGCGATATGTACTGATTACTGACAGCATCTGTCGAAATCACACGTTATTAAAAATAAAAATTCTGTTTATGTTGCAGTATTCAGATCGGATGTGGCCAGTGATTGATCTTCATAGGCCTGCAACTCACCCTGAAATTTGTCACCGAACCGGTCACGACGAGGTAACCAGTTCTAATTATGAAATATCGAAAGTACATCGTGTGACAAGTAAATAAACGAAAGTTCGCTAAAGTTCGCGCGTCGGAACAATACAAAATGGCGTCTTGAACATAGGATTCTTCTCGATTTTTTTTCACATCTTTGGCTTGATAAAATTGAATTTATCAGTATCGAATTTTATTCAGAAAAGTGTAAATTTTAAGAATATGCATTATAAAATAGTCAAATATATCATTAATACAGTAAAATTTGGCGAAAAGTCAAATTTTTCGATATTTTTTTTATATTTTCTCTAATAAAACACGCCATAACTTTTTTGTGGTTAACTTTTCGACAAAAATGTTCAAATAAAAGTTGTAGAGCGTACTTTTTTACATAAGAAACACCTATAATGGTAGCTACAATGATGTTTAAACGTACGTGAAGAAACTTTAATTACGCACGAGGTTGCGTACTATGGCGATCCATAGTCATATTATACCTCAAACTTTGAATACATTTGCTTTCAAGTAGTGAAATGATTATGAACTAACCATTATTGTTATTCTTACTATTAGGACAAGCCGGTCATCGTATGGTGTCCCACCATTATTATTATTATTATCATCATTATTACTTTATAATTATTGCCAGAGCTCTTTTAGTTTCAATCATAAATCTACTTACGCACAATACCACGGAAAGGATAAGAGTTGGACTTTAAAAGTGCATTTTTTTTACTTTTTGTTTATTTACTTTTTTTGTACTTTTTTAATTTACTTTTTTTATTTACTTTTTGTTTTTTTTTATATATTTTTGAAGTTTTTTTAATTTTTATGTTTTAATATAATATATATTATATTAAAACATATTCTATTAACACATTTAATTTAATATAATATTATAACGCGAAGAAACTTAATTCATCATCCTCACTCTCGTCATTAGAATTATTGCCACATTTTCCAGTACATTTGCAAAATTAAAACAACTATCTCTACAAAAACTGCCACCTGCATTTCCTACTTTTCTTCAACACTTAAAAAGATGTACGTGGCAAGTATATGTGTGGAAAAATGCTCATTTCCCAGTCATAGAAATTCTTGATCCAAAAGAGTACGGATGGCAATTAATTAATGGACAACTGATTCCCGTTTATTTTGAGGGTCCTACAAGTTTTCAATTACTACAAAAATATATATGTAACTGTAGTTCAAAAAGTTTTTCTTGCAGAACATCTATTTCATGTCCTTGCCGTGCTGCTGATTTGTCCTGCAGTAAAATTTGCAAATGTACTGGAAAATGTGGCAATAATTCTAATGACGAGAGTGAGGATGATGAATTAAGTTTCTTCGCGTTATAATATTATATTAAATTAAATGTGTTAATATAATATGTTTTAATATAATATATATTATATTAACACATAAAAATTAAAAAAACTTCAAAAATATATTAAAAAAAACAAAAAGTAAATAAAGAAAGTAAATTAATAAAGTACAAAAAAAGTAAATAAAAAAAAAGTAAAAAAAATGCACTTTTAAAGTCCAACTCTTATCCTTCCCGTGGTATTGTGCGTAAGTAGATTTATGATTGAAACTAAAAGAGCTCTGGCAATAATTATAAAGTAATAATAATGATAATAATAATAATAATGGTGGGACACCATACGATGACCGGCTTGTCCTAATAGTAAGAATAACAATAATGGTTAGTTCATAATCATTTCACTACTTGAAAGCAAATGTATTCAAAATTTGAGGTATAATATGACTATGGATCGCCATAGTACGCAACGTCGTGCGTAATTAAAATTTCTTCACGTACGTTTAAACATCATTGTAGCTACCATTATAGGTGTTTCTTATGTAAAAAAGTACGCTCTACAACTTTTATTTGAACATTTTTGTCGAAAAGTTAACCACAAAAAAGTTATGGCGTGTTTTATTAGAGAAAATATAAAAAAAATATCGAAAAATTTGACTTTTCGCCAAATTTCACTGTATTAATGATATATTTGACTATTTTATAATGCATATTCTTAAAGTTTACACTTTTCTGAATAAAATTCAATACTGATAAATTCAATTTTATCAAGCCAAAGATGTGAAAAAAAATCGAGAAGAATCCTATGTTCAAGACGCCATTTTGTATTGTTCCGATGCGCGAACTTTAGCGAACTTTCGTTTATTTACTTGTCACACGAGGTACTTTCGATATTTCATAATTAGAGCTGGTTACCTCGTCGTGACCGGTTACTCGCATTTCAGAAGGCTTTTGGCGCTTGAGTTGCAGGCCTATCATACCTGGGGCTTGTCATATGAGGGTAGCTGTTCTAGCGTATCAGAAAGTACCTGGTTATTCTTTTGACGATATACCTAAGTTTGATTAAGATTTATGCATACGTGCACACAGTACTTACCCACACAGAACAAAAAGCTCTAATAAACGTCCACTAGACGTCCATCATGGAGATTAAAAACCTCCATTAGACATCCATGTAACTTCCCATGGACGTCTACTAGGCATCCATAGTTCCGCATTTCGCACCTCCATTCGACCTCCATTAGACGTATTGATAGATCTCTTTTAGACGTTGTATAGATTAACCATAGATGTTTAATGGAGCTTTGGTGGATAATTCACCCAAAAAAAATATTCTGTCGTTTAGTGGCTCCCGCTTGATTTTAGAGGATTTTCCTCTGAAATACGGTCTCAAGATATTTTAAAATCTAGAGAAATATTCTCTAACCATGAGACACTAGACTTAAGATTGCAGTCCTCTTAATGCTAAAGGAATTATAATAATACTTTAAAACAAATATTTACCCGACAAAAAAATTATTTATTTCGACATTTTATTACTATTTTTTAACTAAATTTTTTTCTTAAGATGCAGTCTATGATTATAAATATTTTCTCGTATTTGAAAAAAACACTTACCTTGGTGGGATTCGAACTCGGGACCTCTGGATCGTGAGCCAACTGCCTTACGTGATAGACTACTTCTTAATTTAATGTAAGTGTTATATATAGTCTACATATGTCATAACCAGCGCAAATATATAATTTTTCAAAAATCATCTTAAGAAACAAATTCAGTTTGAAAAGAGTAATAAAATTTTGAATGATTTATGATGATTAATCTATGTATATAACGTAATACTTCTAAAAATTGTATAAAAATTAATAATTTTAAATTATCTAAAAATGTAAATTTACTTATAAAACTTAAATATTGATCTGTTAGAAACATTATGTATATAAATCTATTATACATCCATAATAGACGTCTAATGGATGTCCATTGTGGATTTGTAGAAGATATCTATGATGGAGACAGTATGGATCTCTATTAGAGATCTATCTGACGTCCACCGTGGAGATAGAGGTCGCATGGAGCTATGGAGGTTGTGTGGACGTCTAATGGATGTTATGTTCCGTGTGGGTATAGATTAAATTGCATAAAGAAGAATATTTTGTGCTGGGGTATTTTGTATAGAGTTAAAGTAGTGAAATGAAACACATTTTTAACAACTTATGACTATTACCACTGTGTTTCTTTATAAAATATCTTTCTTCTTTACATTTACACAAATATAAAAAAAAAACTACAATGCAATGTTTCATTATCAAAAACGTGATAAAAATAATTTAAAAATAAATTCGTCTATATTTATAGAAACAATTGTGATCGAAATACAGTATTTATTACGAAATGTTGGAATTACATAATATGCGTTTTCATGTTTGTATTATTTTCTCAGACTTAATAAATATATACCATGTGTACACCCTTACGGAAAGAAACTACAGCGGATTACAGAAAATTATATTACAGGAACTACATAAAAGTATTACACGAAATTACAGACTGAAGTATTGTAATATGCTGTAATATTTTCGTACTATACGTTCGGATTACAGGAAAATATTACAGGAAAATAGCCTGTAACATCCAAAAGATTACAGTCCTCTTAATATTAGAGGACACTGATTTCCGATATTTACCCGGCATAAAAAAAATTATTTTTTTCGAAATTTTATTACTACTTTATAACTAAATTTGTTTCTTAAGATGCAGTCTATGATTATTAATATTTTCTCGTATTTGAAAAACACACTTACCTTGGTGGGATTCGAACTCGGGACCTCGGGACCTCTGGATCGTGAGCCAACTGCCTTACGTGGTAGACTACTTCTTAATTTGATGTAAGTGTTATATATAGTCTACATATGTCATAACCAGCGCAAATATATAATTTTTCAAAAATCATCTTAAGAAACAAATTCAGTTTAAAAAGAGTAATAAAATTTTGAATTGGATATATGATATAATATTTCTTAATGTCGGGTGAATGTCAGAAACCGCCGGCTCATTATGAAATTTTGTGTTCGTAAATATATTTATGAAAAAAGTATATTTATAAAGTTAAAATATATATATTCTTATCAAATCCTTACAAGGGCCTCATTAGACAAAAATAAAAAAACCTTTCTTATGGCATTCCTAATAAATAATGAACACATTTTGTAGATTACATGTGTAGTCTACTACACAAGTCACTTACCATACGTGTAGTATATTACACATATAATGGATTACACGTGTAGTCTACTACACAAGTCACTTACCACACGTGTAGTATATTACACATATAGTGGATTACACGTGTAGTGGATTTCACACTTCATGATTAGACGTATATTCCATATTACAGGGATTTCACGCACTAAAGTAATTACAGCGTGTAATAACTACAGATTATTGTGTTCCTTTCTGTGATAACTACAGGGGGTCCTGTAGTAACTATACAAGTGTAATATTTACTGGCTGTAGTTTCTTTCCGTAAGGGCAGAATTTTTTAAATTTACTTTTTTATATCTTTGTTTATTACGTATAATTTTATACATACAAAGTAAATGGATAATTGTGTGATAAAAATTTATATATAAAATTGACAATTGTGATGGTATAACATATTTGTATGCTATGCTACATGATAAAACAATTGGTAAAGTTACAAAAATATAAATGTCTATAATATAAAAAAAATAAAAATTAATAAACAATAGGTAGGTACAACAAGGTCAATTCTAAGTACATCAAGATCAGACTGCTGTTACGATGAAGCAAAAATGCAATGTGACATTCAAGCGTCAAGCGAGTATATATATAGATTTCATTAGGCGGAACTCAGAAAACGTGTGTGCGCCCACCGAAGCTTTAGCCAATAAGAACACTAGTTTCAAAGTTATAAAACTTTAATACTTGCCTACGTTATAATGTTGTGTCCTGATAATAGGTACGAGTACTAAAGGTCTTGAGACATGTTTAGTTTATATTTTACAATTATATGTGTATGTTGTTGATACGATAAAAATTCTTTAAATCTTATTTAAAGTTTACTTTAATTGATATTGTAAGATGTTACAGAAATATTTATTATCTTTTATTTAATCGAAATAACACAAAATGTTTATAATAAATCACTGTGCGGATATGGAAATAATTACGTATTTCGTGACAAATATAAGCTAAATTATCTATAAGGGTAAAATTAAGAAAGTCAGTTGCGCTTATACCTATTATTCTACGTATGTACATTTATAGCTTCTTTCGTTCTCTTATGTTTGTGCAAATAACTATCGAGAACTGTCATCGATGATATTATTGGATGTAATAATAATACAGTAATATATGTAAGAGGTGGTAAAATTAACAGTTTTTCTAAAGAAATGCATCTTTGTACATATATGTGGTACAGATGTGAGAGTGTTATTATTGATTACGCTGAGTTGTATTTGTATTCTATGTCGCAAAATATTGTATATATGTTATAAACATGTACTGTTTAATGCTTATATGATCCCTAATACTACAAAAAGAAATGATATCACAACAAAATTACTTTAAAAAAAAAAAGGTTAAAAAAAGGCGTCAAGTGCACGCGCAGCATGTTAGCTCGAAGAAAGTGGTTATCTCAAAAAAACCGATGAGGTATCTTTGTACCTAAAAAAAAAACCGATGTGGTATGATGTTTGTACCTATTACAAAAATAAATGATATCTATAAATTGCGTCAATTATAAAATGAATATATATTCTTCGGAAAATAACTGTTGTATTATTTTTAAAAAATATCTTTGTATTTAAGTGTCTTCTTACACAAGTCATAATAGCTTCATTTTTCCTTACAGACATTATAATATAACCAAATTCCGTTATCTAACTCAACCCAAGTGATATGTATCTTTTTAAATAAATGTTTTCTTCATTGATCTTTAAATAAATCTTTAAATTGCGTTAATCAGAAAGAGAAGATACAATTACAAAATTTTTACTCCAGTCACAACAAAATTACCTTTTTTAAAAAAGAAGCGTCAAGTTTTTGTACGAAATTTTTTTTTATTTCAATAAAATATTGGCATTTTTTATTGTTACTTCTTTAACAGTTTTTAATCTTTGCGATTAACATCTTGGCATTTAAATACCTTGTATTCCTGTGTTGGATTAAAAATTTTCTAATTGTATCTTCTTTTTCTGATTAACGCAATTTAAAGATTTATTTAACGATCAATCAAGAAAACATTTATTTAAAAAGATACATATCACTTGGGTTGAGTTAGGTAACGGAATTTGGTTATATTATAATGTCTGTAAGGAAAAAAAAAATATATATATATAGGTACAAACATCATACCACATCGGTTTTTTTTAGGTACAAAGTATATACAAACAAATAATCGTGTCAAGGGTTAATTTTCAATACAATTTCAACGACCAGCTCGACATTCTGATATTCCACAGTTCCGAGATATATGCTGGCAGTTAAAAATAAGTGCAAAAATTGTAACCTTGGTCTATCAGTATCAAAATTCTTTTAGTCAAGAGAACAAAGACTGGGATTACTCGCATGTAGCACTAACAATAAGTACTGATCGATTCACGTACGTAAATTTTGTATTATACATTAAAATGCTTATTTACCTTTGAATTTGTTACTCCCTTTGCTTTTAACGGTTTTCTTGCGATTTTCTCTTCATCTTCATCCGTGGAAATACTTTTTTTCTTCATAACCCTTCTGTCAGACCTTGAGGTATAAGCAACGCCATACTTCTCAAGGTTTTTTCGTACTTCGCACATTTCAGCCCACTCTAATAAAAAAAAGAAACCATATCGTGATTAATATTAAATAATCACTATCGTAGTACATGTATTTAAATAAATATTTACTTTTACACACCCATCTCCATTGACCTTGACCTTGTAATATGTTCTCAAGGTTATGACACTGAACCGAAAATACATATAATTCGCCAATGATATAATAAACATTAAATGTTCATTTCATCGACTGCAATTGGCAAATAATTATCGTGACGATTCGACCATTGGTTTTGGTTTTCGTCGTCAAGAACGTCTTGACGACGAGGACCAAAACCAATGGTCGAATCGTCACGATAATTATTTGCCAATTGCAGTCGATGAAATGAACGTTTAATGTTATGACACTAAGTATGAACATTCTTAAGATTTTGCCGTCGCTCATTGTTTATTAAAAATGGTAAAAATGAAGATAAGAGGGCAAAGGCACCTCGAATGATTATGATCTTGACAACACATATGTCAAGGTCAAAGTCAATAAAAGTATGAGTGTGTAAAGATAAATATTTACTTGTGTTTATATTCATGAATTACATACTTCCATATGCGTGTATCGTTATCACAAACGTTTCCCACTGGCAATCTTTAGTCAATCGCTTCTTCATGACATTGTTTGGACCTACGTCGCAGCTAGGCCATTTTGTCTTCACTTGTATTTCTTTTTCTACGATCTCATCCAAATCTTCAGTGGTAAATGAAGAATCCAACCATTCTAGGTATCCAACTGCGATGTTTCCTCCCTCATTTTTAACCCTTTTAGGTCACACTTCCCGAGAATCCCGTACCGGTCACACTGGGTGAAATACACCCCAGCGTGTTTGCACGTGTATAAAAAATTGTAGGTGACCTTAAAAAAAATATATATATATCCTGTTGTAGTTTAAGTCTTCCTTAAAAAGACTGTATAGGCTTGATTTGCAAAAAATTAATTTAACATATGTAAAAAAATTATTGAAAAAAAAAAGTCGGAAAAGTGGCTTTTTTCACAAAAACTAATGTAACTTTTTCAATTTTTAAGATATTTTAATTTTTCAAACGGTTTTTTCATCCTCAGATGATGCACTCTTCACTGATTATTGCAGTTTATGCGGCCGTTCCAAAAAGTATATTTATTTTGAGGTATAAAGGTGCGATTTTTTGCGGAAAAATGAAAGAGATATTTTTATGGAAAAATAGCAATATATTTATGAAAAATGGTTTAAAAATATGAAAAATATATATTTACGTTGCAAATTACATACTTTAAATAAATAAAAGGTTACAATTTTTTATTCGATGCCATAGGCACATTCAACGCATAAATATACGCGATGCTTGTCGCACATCGGTCGAAGGCAAGTGGGACACATAGACACGTGGTCTTCGGCTCCATCAGAGTCATCGCCGCCAAAAATTGGCTCTTCTTCGGACTCTTCAAGCAATTCCTCGCGAATTGTACGGGAGCGCAAGTTATAAGCCATCTACTTTTCATGAATAATTACACAGTAAAATTTTTTTAAAAATTCTAAGCAACGAAAAACACAACTGTGTACTTGCCTCTTCACTTTGGAACAACGAGAAACGAAAAAAAAAAAAATACTCCAAAAACTCAAATTTTTACGTATGAGTCACACTGGGTGAAATACACCCCAAAACTCCGAGACACCCACTTTGAACGGCTGCCGAGAGAAAACAAACGGGCCGGAAAATATACCACCGACGGGGATCGATACTTGAAGGACCCAACTACCTGTACATGGCGGCACAAGACCCATTTCCATTGGTTTACTGGGTCGTTTTCGAAGTCAAAAAAACGCTGGGGTGTATTTTACCCGGTGTGACCTAAAAGGGTTAAATTCACATACCAAACACTTGGAATCGTCCATGGCTAATTTCACAGTCTCAAATAAATATTGTTAAATTAAATCAGTGTTTGAATTCGCTTGCACTCATAGATCATGGACTTTCTTTGTTTTGTTTTTGCGTATAATTGCAATAAATAGTAATAAACAATACAATTAAAGTGGAGTTGCAGGAATATATTCTGCGTATCAAAAGCAAAGATATATAATTATATTTAATTGTCTGTCGTAGAGATGTTTGGTTATGAATTATACGACAAAAAATTGTTAACACCATGATTCTACCATTGTATTAAAGCTGCGTGCACACTCAATATCCATAGCATGACGACTATCTTTTCTTGTATTTGATCCAATTGCACTAGTTATACTTACTGTAACAGTCCTTGCTGATTTACGAGTTCGTCGCTGTCGAGATTCTGAAATTTCTATACTCTGTCAGTTTTGTACGCTGAATTTTGTCTATAACCACGGCACATTGTTCGTCGTAAAATAACTCGAATCGTCGGCCTCACATACAATAACACTAAGAAAAAACGATTTAGCATATGATGTGCTCACTGCGCGATACCCGAGGCGATACCATAAAACAATGAGTGCATCCAGAAGCACGACCCGCGCTCATTGAGCGGCTGATGTGATTGGTTCTTACCTTTAGATCGAACCAATCATACTCGATTGCTACTTAGCCGCTCAATGAGCGATTGCGCTACTGGATGTCGGGCTACGCGGGAAACCGACGGATACCCGAAGACCACGTGCTTCGAACGCCTTGCTACACGACCGCCATATAATAACGTACGTACAGCGAATCAAACATAAATAGCAATAAAAAATTGTGACAACGGGTATTATTGCAAGTGCTTTCTGTTATTCAGTACTGCGTCTTTTTGTGCGTGCACCTCATTGAGCGGTTCTAATAGATACGATTATCGGTTGCTTCGAATATAATAGTTAATATATAATAAGCATGTAAAAAACTGACACGCGAATAACTATTTAGTGCATTTATATTAGCATCTCGTCGAACGAACAATGCAAAGAGGATCGTACAAAAAGTATCTCAGAGACGAGAATCTCCCAATACCTGAGTCGACAATTCGCTCCCGTCAAGGTGAAGCTCAAGGTCGGAATGAGCAACCGATGGAAAATCAAAATGTACACGATAATGTAGGCGACCTTCAATATATAGACGAGGTAAATACAAACGATGGAGAATATATATCCCGGTAAAAATTTTTTTATGTAAAAACATATAAATATATATACATATAATTATATATATCTATCAAATATATCAATACATATGTTTCTTTCTCTTGATTAGTGGGCCGATTATATGTGTTAATTGTCAATTACGAATATATATATGGGCAATTCCACGTCAAATCGGACAAGATTTGACCTCGTATTTTTTAAATCGATTGAAACTTTTTTTACATGAAATATACATAAAATAAGCAGATACGTATTTTTTTGTTTGTCCGAAAAATTTTTTTTACAAAAGTTATAAACAATACAATTTTCGTCAAAAATGAAGAAGTCGTCTACTTTACAAATTAATATCTCTGGTTATATTTGTCGTAGAGAAATATTCAAAAAAGCATTTAAAAGTTTAGAAGGCAATCTTTGAAAAAAAAAAAAAAAAAAAAAATAGTTTAAGTTACAAGAAATTGTAAATTCCAATTGTTATAAGTAATTGAAATGTTTAATTAATTTTTTCACTAAAAAGTACATTTAAAAAAATTTTTTAAATAATGCTATCTTATTCTTTATTTCATTCTGAAAGTATACATATTTTTTTTTATGGAGAAACGATGGATTCTATTTTTTATATAATTTTAATGACTGAGGCGCTGCGCCGTGCTGTACTCGCGTCTCAAGTTCGACCAAGTAGCGCGGCGCATCGATGCCGTAGGGATCCTCTAGTGAGGGATAAGACACCGAGGCTGCAGGATGCGGATTGGTCGTCCGCCATTAATGGGATATTTCCGCTTTAAGTATATTTTAGTAATGATAGTGTATAGTATATGTCAATTTATGACATATGACCACAGTATGGCCGGTATTCATAGTCGAATCTTATATTTAAGACCATCTTAGGTACGATCTTAAGATGTTATGAACCAATCACAGAGTCGTATTAGCATCTTAAGACATTACTCAAGACAGTCTTGGAATAAGATCCGATTATGAATACGGATCTATAACTACATATACTGTGTTATAACTGATAAAGTGAGCAAGAGAAAAAATAAAAGTGTAAGCATTGTACTTAATAAATACAATTTTATTAAAATTGAATGTGATTTTATATCATCATTTAATACTGAAATGAGAATATGTATAGAGAATACATAACCTCAACTATAAATCATCAAATTAACTAATATTGATAAATATAAGCTCAGACTATCGCGTCAACATATTTTTAGTATAAAAATGATTTTCAAAATTGTTCTGTTTTTTTTTCATTTATTGAATTTACAAATTTGCTAAATTTATATAAAAACTTAAATTTATAAAAAAAATTATTTATTGCATTATTTACTGCGTTTATTAACTTTTTATGATAAATTATATTTATCAGTATTTATTGTTTGTTACTATTTCCTCAATTTCTTAATTTACGGAATTTATTTCATTTAATTAAGTTTTATTTATTTACTTCAATTTAATTGAAATAATTCCTCAATTAGAAATGAATTTATGTAGACATATTTTGTAAGAGGTGATAATATAATTTTGAATGTGCGCGCTCATATCCACCACCTCGGGCATCTCCCGAAGGAAGGATTTGTAATATGCGCATGCCCATCGACCCGCGAGTTGCGGTGATCGACGAGGCCGAGCGAAGCTCGGCCTCGATCTCTTTCGTTCCGGGGACACCGACCGATCCACACCTAATTCCCGGGCTGAGGCAAATTGGAATCATCCGATCGGCAATCTTGATCCCGGCCCGGACTGCATATCAGAATAAGATCTTGAGGAGAAGGAAGGAAGAAAGTCCCCGGAGCAGGTGAGAGAGCCACCGAGGGAAAGATGTCTGTGAAGTTAGCATATCATTTTCCAGCAGATCAAAAATAAAAGGGAGTTCTTGTCGCATGCAGTCGAGTTCTATAGTTCCTGATACTTTTTAATAATAGTTCTAGTGATTTTACCCAAAAAACAGTCGACCGAAAAAATGATCTGCTAACTTCTCGTAGCAGGGCAGCTATTATGTATCTATTCGGAAACGTTTCCGATCGGAATAATTCCGATTTTCGTCATTTTCTTATTATGGACATTCAGATAAATTCCGAAACGTCGGAATAATTCCGTTTTTCATCAGTTATCCTATTATGAACATTCGGAAAGATTCCGAATCGATCGAAATCATTTCGACACCTCTCGAGCAAGCGGAAAGATGATTCCGATCGGAATGAGATTACGGAAACTTTCAAATTGACGTTGACAGTTAAAGTAAAAGCAACATAATTGAAGGTTATTATTTATTCGTAAATTTATATTTCATAAAAAGCATAAGAAATTAAAGTGTGTGTTATACATTAATTAAACGTAAATTAAAATTAATTATTTTATTTAATTATGGTAAGTATTACATATTTTATATTATAAATATACATATTATTTTATTATACATATTATCTATCGCATTTAATTATTTATAATATATTTTCTTGTCCTTGATATTTATTACAGTTAGCTGCAATACGTCGTGAGAGAGAAAGGCAACATCGTGTAGCAATTCGACGTAGTCGTATTATGAGAAGAACTATTAGGGATATGTATGACCCATTTATTATTCCTGAAAAAGAATTTATGGGAATATATAGATTAACAAAACGTTTGGCACGCACTCTTATAGAAGAATTAGAGCCATATCTTCCTCTACGGGAAAGAGCTGTTGCAATCCCAAATCATATTAAAGTAAAAAGTTAAAAAATTATCTAAGAAACATACAAATTTTATTTAAGTGGCAATGTAAAAATTAAAGGCTCGGGGACGAATCTATCCAAACGTCGCCGTCGGTAACAAGTCAACAAAAGTAACTTGTCACCGACGTTTGGATAGACTCGTCCCTGTGCCTTTAATTTTGACTTGTTTATTAAATTTATTATTTCTTTTTATTGATTGAGGAAAGACTCTGTAGTTCAAAATGTCCCCTATCTACGTCCCCTATTATGTATTCTTGAGAGATTAAACTATTTTTTAACTTTTGACATTTATTTCACTGCTCGTTTTTGACCTTGTATATATATTTCACATTTATTTCTAAATCTTTAAATTATATTAAAGTTAAAAGTTAAAAAATATATAAAAGTAATAAATTATTTAGGCAGCAATATAATATAAATCTTCTATCAATAATATTAGGTTTTGTGTGCCCTAAATTTTTATGCCCAAGGCAGTTATCAAAAATCTGTTGGCATTGACAGTAGATTAAATATAGCACAGTCTACAGTTAGCGTTATTTTAAAAGAAATTACATCTGCAATAAATGAACATATGTTAAGACGATGGATACATTTTCCTACAACTCAACAAGAGATTCAGGAAATTGTGCAAAAGTAATACAATAATTAATTATTAGTGTACCACATATTATTACAACATATTTAACACATTTATGTAATACAAGAAATTAATAATTAATTAAATTAACATTTTAATATAACACAATATAATTCAATGCAGTACAATACGAAATACACTAACAGAAATGAACATAATAACATTAATATTTTAATATAAAAGCATATAAGAGACTGTAACACATTATAACATTTATGAATATGATTCTAGAGTCTTTAATTGTTTTTGTTATTACTCCGTTTCCATATTTGTTGAACTGCTCTGCGTCTGCAAAAATCAAAAAAGTAAAACTTTTTAATAAACTATAGTATAACAAAGTTATGTTTTTCGTATAGGAATTATAACAATTCTAGAATTCCGGGATTATTGGGATTTGTAGATGGAACTAACATAGCAATAAAAATTCCTGTTTTACATGAAGGATTATATGTTAATAGAAAAGGTTATCATGCACAACATGTACAAATTGTAAATATATCTTTAATTTTTAATACAATCAAAATTTAATAATAGAAAAATATTTTATACTTAATATTATAATATTAAATCGTCTTTTCATAGATATGTGATACGGATCTAAATATAATAAATATAGTGGCAAGATATCCCGGCTCCACTCATGATTCATTTGTATGGAGACACTGCTATGTAAGGCACCTTTTACAAGCACAATTTGAAGCTGGCAATCAGTGTTGGCTATTTGGTAATTGCTCATTGTAAAGTATATAAGTCGCGCAATCTTTAAAATAATTTATTAAAATTATTTTTTTGCTTAATTTTGCTAATTAAGGTTTTTATATTATTTAATCATTTAAAAAATGTATGTAATCTTTAAAATTGCACCAATTATACATATATATTACATCAAAAAATAACTATATTGTACTTTCAAAAAATTAAACTCAAGTGATAGTATCTTTATTTAAAAAATAAATAAATAAAACCGAAGTGGGAGAGTACTTAATACCCTTTTTCCCATTTTTGTTTCAATTCTCAAGGAGATTCTGGATATCCGTTAGAACCATGGTTAATAACACCATTCGCTGATGCGCAACCCGGCATACAAGAACATTTTAACGAACGTCATAGCAGTACACGAAATGCTGTAGAACGTTGTATAGGTGTTCTAAAAAAAAGATTTAGGTGCCTTTTAAGATACAGGACTCTAGAATATGCACCTGAAAAAGCAGCGCAAATTATAAACGCTTGTGCGGTACTGCACAATATGTGCATACGGGCTAGATTGCCTGATCCTCCGGAGCCTGAAGAAGCCATTATGGCTTTGGAACATAATGATGAAATTGAAATGGTACAGCTATTAGTGGAGGGCAGAGCTTTATTTCATCAAGGACAACGCACACGTGATCGACTCGCTGATAGATTATTATAAATGGCTTATTCAACGTATTGTAATGTTTTTTTTTTTTTAATTGATCGTAAATTTTCTGAGAATTATGATAGTAATCTCAGAATTTGTCAAATAAAATTATTACCAAAAAATACGCATTTAAAAATATAAATAATTCTATAAAATATAAATAATAAATAATATAAATATAAATAATTCTAAACGTAGTTCCAAAATTTCATTGGAGTCCCTGAAACCCTAGCGTGGCTTTTGAGGGTTAATAATAATGTTAATATACGTACCAATTTTGCATTTGCAATTTTTTTAATAGATGCTGCAATATTCATAACCGCCTCTGTTAACGTTTTTATTGCAGCTGTTTGTGCTTGCATCTCATGTAATATTTCTAAATCAATATCTATAAAAAAGAGAGAATATATACTGTATATGAAGGTAAGAGGCTAAGGTTTTTAAATACAAGTTTATTTATTTATTTATTTATTTATTTACTTATTTATTTATTTATTTATTAACACCTTTGAAGAAAAAGATGTATTAGCATTTTGTTAGATTCTCTTACCACGGACTTCTGTAAGTCTTTCTTTTTGTAACCGTTTGGTCTTGTATTTTCTTTTTTCTGAAGTAGAAGGAAGATGCGATGCAGAAGAAGGAAGCAGTGTTGTTTTGTTATTATTTTTTGCATGAATGGGTGTGCATAATTCAGGTGAAGAAGAATTAGAATGGCGTGGAGTGGTTTTGTGATTATTTGATGGATTTGAATGAACGGATGGGGAGAGTAATAGTCGTGGAGCAAATGAAGATGTAGATGGCAGACAGATTAGTGGAGAAGAGGGTGAAAGTGTATTATGATTTGATGAAAATGTAGATGGTCCGGATGCGGGGGAATTATTATTATTATTTTGTATGTTACGATTTAATATAGATGATCTGGATGCGGTGGAATTATTATTTTGTGTGTTACAATTTGATGTAGATGGTCTGGATGCGATGGAATTATTATTTTGTGTGTTACAACTTGATGTAGATGGTCTGGATACTGTGGAATTATTATTATTTTGTGTGTTGTGTTTTGAAGATGTAGATGATCTGGATGCGGTGTAATTATTAGAGTGATTTTGTATAAAATGTATGGAGGATTCTGCGGGATCAATTACAGGTAATAGATGATCTGTCCAAACTTCTGGCTATATAAAGAAAGAAGGAATAATAAAAGGGATGGATAAATAAAACGGCGCGTATAGAAAGAGAAAATAAAGAAAAAATCAAGGAAATTTAACCCTCCGTATGTATACATGAGTCTACGGCGCGGCGTCTAAGCAAAAATGTCTGCTTGTAACTGTAAAACTTGCAAGTTTGCTTGAAATATTAAATAAGCGATGTTTATGAAAATGACTATAAAATCGTCAACTACAATTTAGACAGATGTTTTGTAAATTTTTTCAGATTTTTTAAAAATACTTTAGAGAAAAATAGCGTCAAACGTGACAGACCCACGTACGCACTGGGAAGGTACCGGAAAACGTGTGTACACAGAGAATTAATTTAGTACTAAATAGTAATTTAAATGTACCAACCTCTGCTGGATCGATAACATTTTCATGGCCAATTGCTGCCTCTATGCCCATTAACGATATTAATCGTTCCTCTATTTCTAGCAGAGGAGTACTGCTTGCGCCTCCTCCTCCTGTACCTCCCTGATAACTTTTTAATGCCGCTTTTGCTTTAACATCAACGCGCCAGTCTCGCCATGACTATAAAGTATAGAACATTATTATTATAAAAGTGATAACTATAAATCATGTACTATTTATTATACATATATAAATGTTACAATTATAGTCCTTACTTTAATCCATTTATCGACAGTTTTTGTAGTCCCGTTTCCACAACTATTGAGACTATCGGAAAGTTGCTCCCACAGCATTCTGCTTCTTTTCTTTGCGTCTGTACCTTGCACTCGATTCTGTGCAAGATCTGGGTGTTCCTCCATAAATTGCAACAACAAAAGTCGCTGCTCAGATGTAGTCTTTTTGCGTTTCTATTTAAAAAAAGAACATTTAAATATATATAGGACATAAATATACGTAATGTATATAATATATATAATATATATAGTATGTATAATATATATTAAAATAATAATTATATATTAAAATGATATTTACAAATAATCATATTTCAGAGCCTATTTTTAATTTATGTATATTTTTTGCAGAAATATTTAAAAATATATCGTTGTGTGTGCCATTCTGTGAAAATTCACTATGTCTAAAAGTAATGTTTTGAGGAAAACGCATTTTATTAGATTTTTTATTTTTTAAAAAATTTTTTTACGGCATATTAAATAAAGGTTAGCGAATTAATTTATCAAGTCTTGTGCACTTCTCTATGATTATTTCAGTAATTTTTAATAAGATAAATTTAATATATATATAATATTTAATATATATATATATATATTATATATATTTTTGTAGATAATTAGTATTATTAAGATAAATATTTTACTTACATTTTCTGTCATGTTTCTGCAGTGTGACACTTACAAATGACGCGTTTTTTTGCACTGTGATTGGTTGAAACTGTCCGTTTCGCCCGTTCCGCTTGTTCCACTATTCACATTTCGCATCTACCAAAACGTACGAAAACCCGATTCCATTCCGATTTCGACAAAATTCATAATAGCTAAAAGACGCGAACGGAATTGTGATCGAAAACTCACCGATCGGAAACATGAGATTCCGATCGGAATCATAAAAGTTACATAATAGCTGCCCAGATCATTTTCCAGCAGATCAAAAATAAAAGAGAGTTCTCGTCGCATGCAGTCGAGTTCTATAGTTCCTGATACTTTTTAACGATAGTTCTGGTGATTTTGCCATAAAAAGTCCATTGAAAAAATTTCCGTAGCATAGAACGAGATGCCGACGAAAGGTCGCAGTTCCGGTTTATCTAAAACACTTTTCGAATAGTTCTTAGCATGCCGAAGCATTTTCTAAAGAGTTCCCAACACTAGCAATGTTGTATGATTATTTAAAAAATTAATACCTCCCGAAAACCGAGTAATTAGAGAGAAAAGAGTGATATACTGTACGAAAGGTCGCAGTTCCGGTTTATCTAAAATATTTTTCGAATAGTTCTTAGCATGCCGAAGCATTTTCTAAAGAGTTCCCGACACTAGCAATATTGTATGATTGTTTAAATATTAACACCGCTCGAAAATCGAATATTTAGAGAGAATAGGGTGATATGCTGTACAAAATGTCGCAGTTCCGGTTTATCTAAAATATTTTTCGAATAGTTCTGAACATACTGAAACATTTTCTAAAGAATTCCTGACACTAGCAATGTTGTACGATTTTTTAATAAATTAATACCGCCCGAAAAGCGAGTATTTAGAGGGAATAGGGTGATATGCTGTACGAAATGTCGAGATTTTGCATATAAACGGATGTACACAGAGTTACAACAGTAAAATTGAACAAAATAGTAACAGGAGTGACTGTTATCATTCATGTCAGTTTATTTAAGATTACTCGAAAATATGTCGAAATTCAAACGAACGTTGACTTTTTTTACCCTTGCCAACGATATCGAGCTAATTTCGACGTTTAAGCTCATTTCGACGTCGTTTCGACATCGTTTCGATATCATTTCGACTTTTGATTTCTCACTGGGGTGCTCCCCATTTAAGTTTGGAATACTCAACACGTATCAATAATGAAAGCAATGTTATTTGAAACATTTACTTTTAGGAGAATCTCAAGAATCTCTTCGTCTCACATACCGGA
Source organism: Temnothorax rugatulus (assembly GCA_035220575.1). NCBI lineage: Eukaryota > Metazoa > Arthropoda > Insecta > Hymenoptera > Formicidae > Temnothorax > Temnothorax rugatulus. Next base: position 14,691 of record JASTWL010000838.1, on the reverse strand, counting down.
TTGGTTAGAGTACCATCTCTGGTATAATTAAAGAAGTGTGTGTTTCTATTTTTATTGTATTAAAAGAGGAATATCTTAGAATGTCATCATGTGAGAATGAATAGAAAGTTATAGCTAACGATTTTGGTCATCGATGGAATTTTTATAATTGTGTCGGAGCTATGGATGACAAACATTTTAAAATTGATCCACCATTACAATCAGGATCTTTATATTACAATTATAAAGAGAGTTTTTCTGTTGTATTATTGGCTGTTGTGGATGCACAACTACGATTTATATATATAGATGCTGGCACAAATGGTAGAATCAGCGATTCTGGAATTTGGAATAAATGTTCTCTTAAAACTCGTCTTGTACATAATAACCTGAAAATTCCTAGTTCAGCACCTTTGCCCAATACAGAAAAAGAATTTCCTTATGTCTTAGTTGGAGATGAAGGCTTTCCTTTAAGTACAAAGGTTCTTATTCCTTATCCGCGACATTTATGTAGTGGTAGAAAAAATAGAAGAATATTCAACTATAGGTAATTTTTTACATTAAAAAATCTAAAATATATTTTTTATGTACTAATTAACTTTTTTATTTTGTTCTTTGTCTTAAAGATTATCCAGAGCGCGACGTTGTTCTGAAAATGCTTTTGGGATATTAGGAGCTAGATTTCAAATTTTTAGGTCAGCAATGCGGTATGATCCTGATGATGCGACAAAAATTATACTAGCATGTTGCTGTATACATAATATGTTAAGAACTGAAGTGGTGGGAAGACACATGTACACTCCTCCTACATTTCTTGATGAAGAAGACGAGCTTGCGTGTAGATTTCAGCCAGGAGAATGGCGACAAGAGCCTGCTCTTGGAATGATAAATTTAAACAATCAGGGGGGTAACCGTCATGCAAATGCTGCTCTTCGACTTAGAGATGAGTGGTGTGACTATTTTAATGGAGTAGGGGCGATTCCATGGCAAGAACGTATGATTGACGTTAACACATTTTAAGTTGATTTTTTTATTTTATAATAACATTTTATAATAGATTTGGTTCAGTTAACTTTCTTTTTTTTCTATTTTAACGTATAAGTAATGTAGCGTAATGTAATATAATATAATGTAATGTAACGTAATTTAACAATTCAGTTGAACATTTGTTAACTAAAACATCATCTATATTTAAAAAAATAAGAAAAAATAAAACTTAATACATTTGTTATCATGGCAATTAATAATTTGCAATACATTTTAAAATTTCTTGTTCACAACGTTTATGACTAACAGGACTCATTTCACGTAATCTTGCTGCTATAAAATTGCCAAAATGCTCTGTTGAGTCACTTTGAGAGATCTGAGGTTGACTTGACAGTTTTTTAACAGCTCCAAGTGCCTCTTCTATTAATGTTCCTCGCCTTTTTTTGTTATACCTCTTTTCATATACAAGTTTTCTTTATTGTGAGATGTTGATGCTGTGTTGGAAGAGGAATAAACATTTGATGATGAACTATTAGATTGAGATTCACAAGAAGACGACGCTAAAGAATTTGGTAAGTTAGTCTCAATTACGCAGGATGGAGTCGTATCTGAAGAATTTTCAGGAATATTAGATACGACACATTGCTGAAATTAAATATGTAGTCAAAATAATGCACTGTATCATAAACTGCTCATAATAATTAAAAATGTAAAATTAAGTAATTTTTTTTTAAAATATGTATTTATATATATTATTTATTATTTTGAAATATGTGTGTGTGTATTATTTATATATTTTATTAATATTTGTATTTTATAATTTACCTGTGTATCATATAAATTAAGTTGTGTTTCATCCGTATTATTTTCAAATTCTATTTCGCAATTGGAAAGATCTAATTGTTGATCTAAGTTTGACTGACTGACTGCCTGAACACATGCCTTTTTTAAAAACAGCAGTTTATCATAAAGATTCCATTTTGGTTTAAAAATTTCGTCAGGACTTTTTCCACTGCATCTTTCTCTAGATTCACGCGCTTTCCGATTATTTTTCATAAAAGTTTGTTTCATACTAATAAAACGATGTTGTACCATATCAGCTGTAAGAATATAATATATAGGTACCCAGGAAAAAAAGATTATATATAATTATATATAAATATATATGATTATATATGAATTTTGTCTCTTTATGATCATATATAATTATATATAATTATATATGATTATATATAATTATATATAATTATATATGATTATATATAATTATATATGGGGACTTGCCCACAGATTGTTCATTGAAGGTGACGTCCCTAGACACCGAGACGCTCCTGGTACTTGGATCGAACAGTCTGTAGTTGGCGGAATCTCCTTGGTAGCCCACCAAGACCATTTTCCTCGCCTTTTGATCCAGCTTCTTGCGGAGTTGCTTGGGCACGTGCACAAATGCTTCAGACCCGAAGATCCTTAGGTGTGAGAGGGCCGGCTTCTTGCCAGTCCAGATCTCGTACGGGGTCGTTTCCGGCGTTTGGCTGCACGTGGTCCTATTTAAGATATAGACCGCAGCATTTACTGCTTCCGCCCATAGCATCAGAGGTAGCTTCGCCGAATGTATCATTGATCGGGCACTCTCCACGATCGTTCGGTTGTCGCGATCTGATTTCCCGTTCTGTTCGGGTGTGTAGGGAGCGGTACTTTCCAGTTGGATCCCATGAGTAGTACTTCTTCTTCTTCTTCTTAGTCGTACACTCTTGACAGAGTGGTCGTGGTTATAAACTTTTTTTTTTTTTTTACATTGATTCCGCCGAAGTTCTTGCAATTTGCCTCCATCTGTCTCTATTTGTGGCACTGCGGGAACATTCTGTGATAGAGCATTTTGTTGCTGATTTTATGAGATCAGTCCATCTAGTCGGGGATCGGCCGCGTGGGCGTTTGCCTTCCACTCGGCCCTGTACTACCAGGCGCTGAGTAGTACAGTACCGCTTAAACTCCTTATTGCAGTACTCACGGCCATTGTCCGCACGCAACAGCTTCATTGGACGCCCGAACTTGTTGGCCACCAGGCTCGCGAACTCCTTAAACCTGTCAAAAACATCAGATTTATGTTTTAAGAAATAGGCATGTCGAAAACCTGAGGCGTCGTCCTTGAACGTTGCGAAGAATCCGGCGCCTCCGAGCGACTCCACCGACATCGGACCACACACGTCTGTGTGTATGAACTCTCCGGGCTTTGGTGACTCCCTTGGACCGTTTTGGCCAAACGGAAGTTTATGCGCCTTTCCGAGCTGGCATGCCTCACAGAAAAAGTCGTCCGAGTCGGAAAGCTTGACCCCTCGGACGAGACCCTTCTGAGCCATCTCTCGCAGTGTCCGCTTGTTGATATGACCAAGTAGTTCGTGCCACACTTGAAGACTGGTCGTGGATACGTTGGCCTCCCCTCGGACCTTGACCTTGAAGAACATTCTATAAATTTCGTTTTTTTGTTTCGCACCCTGCGCTGCAATCTCCCCATTCTTCAGGACCGCGACTCGCCCCTTCTGAAAATTGACAGTAAAGCCTTTTGACGTACAGACCCCCACAGAGAACAGGTTCTTTCGCATTTCAGGGACGTAGAGCACATCGTCAATGCGTCCTTCACACCATTTGCCGCTAATGAACTTGTCTATGTAGATCGTTCCCGAACCTAGGGCTCGACACACCTTATTGTCCCCCAATGACACAAAAACGTCGTTCACTGTGTTTAAAAAATAACCGCGTAAAGTACGTTCGCGAGGAAAGGCAGAGAGCAATGAAAAACAAGTGCCGCTTGTCGTTGTCAAGGGCGCACTTCCGACCTCCGATTTTCTCAACGAAGAAGACGAAGCGACGATCGTCTTTCTGGTCGTCGTTTTCCGTCATTCAGTCCGTACAGTTCGAGCGAGCATTACGCTTTTACGTTTGTAACATTGTGTTTAGATTGAGTGATTTCGTTGTAAAGATTTGTGTTAACTTCTTTGCGTGCGTTTTCAAATCATCTAATCGTCAATGTGAACGGCGAATTCAACCAAGAGGCCAAGGAAAGAGATTTCCACCGCATAACGACAACGGATCGTTCCGGCCATTTTGTGAGCTCCTCCATACAACGAAAAAGCACCCTCGCCAGCCATCCATGGGAGTAATTAAGAGAAAGGAATGATGCCGACATGACATCATTCAGCCAGCTTCTAGTTCCAACAGGAATAATGCCGACATGACATTATTTAGCCCGCTCCTAGTGCCGACACGACACTAGGATCCACGAGAGATCTTCTCTCTGTTCGGTTCGACGAACCGTCTATCCTGAACACAGACACATTGCTTACTCTATCCAGATTCGAGACAATTACAATGACTACAATTCAATGCAAGACATTCTTGTCATTGTAGTTTATGATTAGTAAAATCATTCGGTTACTTACATTATAATTTACGATATTTGCGATATCTTGCCAATCGCTTGTCATTGTTCAATTTAAGAGAATCCTCACTGTAATTCACTCCATCAGAATCTCAGTTAACATCTGTTTAACGCATCTAGCTAAAGCATTGTTTATGCTCTGACGTGATATTTAACATATTGTGCATGTTCTTATGTTATATTTGACATGTTGTATGCTCTGACGTGATATTTAACATAATGTGCATGTTCTTACGTAATATTTGATATATTGTGCATGCTCAATTGTAATGATTATTGCATAATTTTCATGACTTAATATGTTTACATATGTTTAGATATATTCTGATAAACTAAATTAATATTTTGTACATGCTTCTTCAAACAGAACATGAAGATAATAGTTCATCTCTAAATACAATTAATTCTAGTTCACATGGTCCTTCAAATTCATGATTAATTTAAGATTACCATTTTCTTTAAACTCAAGTTATTTATAATCTAATAGTTTACATTATTCAACAATAACATTCTTCATCTTCTCCTTATCAGAATATATCTGTTTGAATTTATTTGTGATATATGTCTATTTAATTGTGTCATAGTTTAAATTCATGCTGCATTTTTCTTACTCATTTATAAAAAAAGTGTTCGAACAATTATACACGAATTATTGATCTCAAATGGTATTGCTCTCTCCTTTTCTCGTACAGTTCAATACATATCCCTTTAACACACTGAGCTGAAATCGCTAAACCAATCACGTCGGTATGTCATGTGCTTGGAGGCCCCACTGTCTGTGAGCCAGACCTCTGATACGTCCCTTTCCAACAATGCCGTTACCTGCTCCCTCGTTGGCTCGACACGCCGACTGCCGCCCTCCGGGTCACTTCTGCAACCAGAGTTTGTGACAAGGAATGCACATTCCTGTGAGCCACTTTTGCTTTGTCCTGAGCCTTCGTCATGCTTCTTCTTGCGACAGTTACGCTCGTAGTGGCCTTTCTTACGACAGTAGAAGCATTCAATGCCCCTTTTCTGGCTCTGTTGCTTCTGATGTCCTCCATCGGCAGGTGTCGTCAAATTCCGATTCTTCTTGACACTCATGGCCGCAAGCGCGCTCGTGGCCTCATCCTCGGCCGTTAGACGACTTTCCTCCTTTATTAGTCGCTCTAATAGATTGTCCACGGTTTGAGCATCTGAGGCCACACTGTCCCATGCTGTTTTCAAGCTGTTGAACTTTGAAGGAAGACTCGCGATTATCTTTGCCATTATCGCGGTATCCGAGACTCTCTCATCGACGTCAGCCAGAGCACGCGCCATATTGCGCACCTTGGCCACGTGTTGCACAACGGAGTCAGTCGGGTTCATCCTATATTCGTGGAAGCGCTGTGTGAGGATCAGTTTGCTTGACGCCGACTTTTGTTCGTGAGCTCAGCCGATCCCACATGTCCTTGGCGCTGGTGCACGTTAGCAGACACTCCAGTTGTGAGTCCTCGATTGATGTGGAAATTAGTACCATTGCCCTCGCATTTTCCTTCACCCACTGTTTGTAGACAGTGGTGGTATTGTCACCGGGCCTGCTTCTCTCCCCAGACACTATATCCTGTACACCGTTCGCGATTAATAATGAGTTTATTTGAAACTTCCACAACTGATAGTTTTTTCCGTTAAGTTTCGTTAGGTTCTTTGTGGACATCTCTTCCGACATTTTGGATTTTCTGCACACGCGGTACGCACGTGATAGATTTAGCGGACTTTGCACACGCGGTACGCACGTGATAGAGTTAGCGGACTTTGCACACGCGGCACGCACGTGATAGAGTCAGATATGGCGGGCTTCCGCCTCCGCCATGTGGCAGTAGGTAGTTCACTCGCGTTCGTCAGTTCGAGAACTTTCTAAGTTTTTGTACTTTTCGAGTCTTTCTATAAGGACACACGCGATCGACAGAAATACGCGCGTTCGAGAGTCTTTCTATAGAGATACACGCGTTCGACAGATACACGCGTTCGACAGATACACGCATTCGACAGAGTCTTTCTATAGAGATACACGCGTTCGATAGATACACGCATTCGACAGAGTCTTTCTATAGAGATACACGCGTTTGACAGAGTCTTTCTATAGAGATACACGCGTTCGACAGAGTCTTTCTATACTTCCTTAACATGTAGTTAAACTCACGCGCTCGGTAATTCGAGAGCCGTCCAAATCCTTCCGTCGTCCAGACGATTTTCGCAGGAGACCAGTGCCTGGGCCCATAACCTGTTTGAGCAGGATCGATCCGGGAAGCACAGCCAGGAAGAGATTCGGGCAAACAGACTTTAAGTGATTACAAAGGCTTTATTCCTTCTTCGTTACAGTACACGTGTGCACGCTATGACTGCCGGAGACCGAGAGAGAGCGACCAGCGCCGCGCATTGGTCGACCGCGAGTCGCGATACATAAGATAGCAGAGTCGCACCTGGGAGCGTACACGTAGCTCGGAGTATAAGGATATAAGAAGCGCGAAAACTAAGTACATGAAAATTCAACAGAAATGGCTAAACTGTGTTACGCTATCTGGTGGCGAAAATCAGAACCCAAAAGAGTAGGTCGCCGGCTGCCACATAAATAAATCGAATTGACAGTTATTGGATTTAATTTTCCCATATGACAGTTTTATAATACACCCAATGTAGTTACAATTAGTTATGGAGGCCGGAGTGAAATTTCCACCTAAAAATTCCAAAAGCAAAATATTTTGCTCTGTTTTTGGTTGCAATAGCAAAGCTTGTAACAACCCTGAATTAAGTTTTCACTGCTTTCCTAAAGCCAGTGAAATAAAAGTCAATAAATTAAACAAATTTGGACAAAGTGAACTAATTGACAGGAGAGTGTTGTGGGAGCGAGCTTTAAAAATGGGCAAAAAAGTGACACCAAATATGCGAGTTTGCTCACTTCATTTCGTCAAAGATGACTAATCTGTGTTCACAAGACCAGGTAAATTATCACTATTCTAGAAGCAACCTTTTATTATTTTTATAGTTTTTATTTAATTATTAAATTTTAACAGTATTTTATGCATATCACATTATAAATCTCAATCATTATTTAACCTCAAAATGTAATCAGCTATATTATATTTTATATGCAATATTTTAAGCTAATGAATTATGTACATTTGACAAAAACAAAATTGTTATTTAGTTATATAATAATTCGAAGTTTGCAAACAAAATGCAATGAAACGAATACAATCAACATCAACACTTGTTTTACCGCAAAATATAACATGATTTGCATTTAATACTCTTTCACCTTCAACAAAATTGCGGCATGAAGGCGTCGAATTGATAAAATTGCATACTTCACTTATGAGCAGTCTCATTTTAATTACTGAAATAATCTTCAATCTTATAAATACGCACATACGTCGTAACGTATGTTATTTCTGTTCAGTTGCGCTGTAGGGGAGACCGGGGCTAAACAGTCTATTTTTTTTCGGTGCCGATTTTTAACAACAAAATAAATAATTTTAGTTAAATGTGGTATACCACTGTAAAGAGTGAACCTTTAGAGTAGGTAAACTATGCCGGTTCTAACCCAAGAGCTCCGAGGGGGGGTGAGGGGCAAGGGGGGTCCCCGCCGGGGGGGATGAGGGGGGGGGTGTCCGCGGGGTGAGGGGGAGGGGGGTACCGCGTTTCCGGTCGCGCCGCGGGGAGGGGGAGGGGGGGGTACCGCGTTTCCGGTCGCGCCGCGGGGTGAGGGGGAAGGGGGGTACCGCGTTTCCGGTCGCGCCGCGGGGAGGGGGAGGGGGGGTACCGCGTTTCCGGTCGCGCCGCGGGGTGAGGGGGGTACCGCGTTTCCGGTCGCGCCGCGGGGTGAGGGGGAAGGGGGTACCGCGTTTCCGGTCGCGTTGCAGGGTGAGGAGGGGGGGGGGTACCGCGTTTCCAGTCGCGCCGCAGGGTGAGGGGGTCGCCTTCTCGAGCGCCGCGGGGGGAGGGGTCCGCGGGGTGAGAGGGCCGCGTGCAACGGCCGCGTCGGTCCGCGTGACGTCACACGGCGCGCTTCCGGCCCCCGTTCGCGCGCGTCTTTTCGCTTTATTTACCTCTACTTACCTATTTTCTTCGACGTCCAGCTTCTCTGCCACATCACACCAGCTTCTCTGCCACATCACACTATCAGTCATGAACAGTGCAAAATGGACAGAGATTGCATGGCATAATAGTATACAATGGACGTTCGCATGAAGAACACATTATATTGTCAAAGAGTATACAAGGCCTGGTGTTGTGTCTACGAACAGCGTACAAAAACGAGAATATTCCACTAATTTCCACCATACATGCTGCACAAAACTTCGCATGTCCCGAAGTATGGTAAATGTACATGCAACACATTTTTTTAAGAGGATCCAATGTATTTACCTCTGCTTGATCCAAAACTCTAAAAAGTTCATCTTGAACATCATCAGAATGCTCTGATATGTCGCTGTCATAACATGAATCGTTAGCAATAAGTGCATCATCATCAACTTCTTCTTCTTGTTCATTCACTTCCAGTTCTTCATTCACTTCCATTTCTTCTTCTTGTTCATTAACTTCAACGTCCATATCCTCTTGTTCAAATAGTTCCTCGAAATCCATTGTTACAAACACACACACACACACACACACACACACACACACTTTGCTTACTTGCACTCACTTAACCCTTCGAAAGCGTCCCAAAACGCCTTATACGCGTCAAAATCAATTAGACGTAAATTTCTCCACCATCCTCTATTCCTTTCCAGTATATTTGATAATTGAGAAAAATCCACCGTATTCTTCAGCGTTCTCTATTCTTTTCCAAAATATGTAGTTACCGAGAAAACTACGGTTCGATCCGAGATCGGCGATCCCGATCTCGCGACGGATCACATACCTCGGTACATCGACTCTCCACAAATCCAATATGTTACATTTTCTAACCCGCGGTTCACTGATTTTAACGATCTTGAATTGAGAAGTGAGCACCGGTTTGCACAAGTTTAAATATTCGTCGCGCATATCACGTCATGTGTTGTACTCATGACTTCCAGCCCTCGACTACTGAGCGTACCCTCAAATTCATCCTTCCATATCTCACTATTGTCACATCGTTTGTTTATCATATCTAATTTCACCATGATCTCAGCATCCGTACGGATGCGCCTTGCGAAAAACCTATGATGTACTGTTTTGCACGTGTGCAATGAAGTTACCACGAGACACGTATGTTCTTGTCTTTAAAACATCTCTTAAACAACTATCAAACTAGTAAAAACATCTTTAAAAACAGCTATCAAACAAGTAAAACATCTCTAAAAACAAATATCGAACATCTTTTAAACATCTTTAAAAACATCATTAAAAACAACTAAAACATCTTTAAAACAAGTAAAACATTTTTTAAACATCTTTAAAAACAACTAAAACATCTATATTATACTACAAACTATGTGGGAAGAGGAAATAAAACCGTTTAAAGATCGCGAGTGCGGCACGTGCCGTCTTATCGAGAGTTACCGCTCTGTAATTCTAAACCGCTGACGGTGAACAAGGGAACGGATAGACAGAAGGAAAGATAATTTTAGATACAGTGATATGCATTTTAATATACATTTATTTCTCATGTAGCGCATTATACACAATAGTATCTAAAGTGTAGGTCAACAGTTCACAATCTATTAGCAAATTTTTATCGTAAAAATCACGCAAGATTCTAACTGCATTACATTTACTCCTTCTCCTCCTCCTCCTCCTCCTCCGAGGACATAGGTCCCGCGTTGTTTCCAACATCCAAAAATTTATACGCTGTAGATGTCAGGGCAAATCTCCTTCCCAAAATACGAGGCGTGTAGCGAGGCTCAGAATTATGAGAAGATGTAAAAAAGAAATATGTATGGAAAAGTATAAGAAAATGAAAAAAAAATGTAATTGAAAACTTACTGTTTCTCGCACGTTTCATCCTGAATAGGAACGTAGTAGCTCACACCGTGAGTGTTCATCGTAACTGGGGGCTGTTTGCGACGTACTCGAACCGTATCAAACTCTTGACCGCGCTCTAGAATCCTCATAGACCATTTATATTGTTGCGCTCGTCCGCGCGTTCGCTGCACTCAACACACACACTCACTCGCGAACGCGGCGCGCAATCCCGTTTCCGGGAATAATGACTCTCTCTGGTAGAAAAGAACTCGTTTAATGAATAATAACGAATACAACGAAGGGCTCGTGAACACGTCTGTTCGACACGAAGGCCCAGCGAAGAATCTGACAGACGGCAGAAGTAAACAAACAAACGCAACAGCTCGTCGTCAAGGCTCGACGTCACGCAGCGCTCCGCGACTGCTTTTCGGGCCTCTACCGGGCGTCTCGGCACGGGCGCAACACTGCCCCCCCTCTTCCTAGATTGTCGCCCCGACAATCAAAGGGGAGCAGCGCCCAGACGAGTACAGCTTCTTGCCGCCACGTCCTTCTCCTCTCAACCGACCTCTGGGAAAAGCTGGCCAGACTCTCCCAAGCCGACTTCAGGAGGGCCGTCCGCACTGTCTCGCCCTCGAGTCCTCCGGTACTCCGAAACGTCGTCCTCTTCCTCGACCGCCGCTCTCCCGCAAAATCTTCGGACAAGGGGGGGGAAACTTCCCGTGGACCCTGCGCCCCGCAGGGCTCCCCAGGTCCCCGCCCGGCATTCGCCCTATGGCCCACGGGAAAACCACGGGTCAAAAACCGTGGGCAGGCGGTCCACTTCGGATTGGGAGTTCCGGCCGACGATCTGCCACTCGTGGAGACTCCTATCGGTCTCACCAACACATGCCGTCGATTTCCTCTACAACAAAAAGTCATACAACGCACAGAAACAAAGAACAACAAAACGCTTTAAAGATTAAAAAAGAATCAATCACAAGATTTTTTTATAAACATTTTATTCCTCATTAGGGCATTCCGATCGGAAATGCCCCGTTTTACCGCAAGTCCAACACTCTCCCCGGCCGGCGCTAAATTTGCTGTCACGCAAATTCTCCTTCGGGCCCTTCCCCCCTTTTTCCTTCCCTTCACTACGTTTTTCACCCTTGACCAAACTCCCAACTCCCCTGTTTACGAAATCCCTACTAAAATTTTCTCTGTTTCTTTCCGAATTATCCCTCTGGATAATTTCTAGTGCTCTGGCCCTTTCGATGGCCACACTCAGGGAGATTATTCCCTCCATCTGTAGCGCCCGCCGAATAAAATTATCGGAAATGGCCGTAATGAATTGCGCGCAAGCGATTTTGTCACGAAGCTCATATCGGCACTCGGGGTACGCCAGGCGCGAAAGTTTGTCAATCTCGGATCCGAGTGTCGCCAAATCCTCCCCGAATTTTTGTTTACGGTTCGTAAACGCGACGTAACAGTTTTGTGATTGTCGTCCCTCCCCGAAACGCAACTCAAGTTTCGTTTTGAGCTCCGCGAAATCTAACCGCTCGACGTCTTGAACCGTTTCCAAGACCGAGCGTGCCTTTCCCCTCAGGCTCGAAGCCAACGCGATCGTTTTTGTGGCGTCATCCCAATGGTTCGCACGCGCGATCAAACTCAATTGCGAGAAATATTCTTGCAACGGGGTTGTCCCGTCGTACGTGTCGGGTTTGAGTTTGTACCCCAGATCGGCACTCGCGACCGCGTCACTATCACTCGCGTGTATTCGCGTTCCTACGCCGCTCGAGAACGCGTCTCTTTCTCCCGCACGCGCGACTCGCGCTACCGCGGCGCTCGAGATCGCGCCCCTGTCACTCGCGCACGCGTCTCGCGTTTCCGCGCCGTTCGAGATCGCGATCCTTCCGCGTGTGACTCGCGCCCCCGCGCCGCTCGAGATCACGTCCCCTTCACTCGCGCACGCGTCTCGCGTTTCCGCGCCGTTCGAGATCGCGATCCTTCCGCGTGTGACTCGCGCCCCCGCGCCGCTCGAGATCGCGTCCCCTTCACTCGCGCACGCGTCTCGCGTTTCCGCACCGTTCGAGATCGCGATCCTTCCGCGTGTGACTCGCGCCCCCGCGCCGCTCGCGTCTCGCGTCCCCGAGTCTCCGGACGCTCTGTTATTAGAGTGACTTAGCTGTGTTTGTGCGCCGGAGTACGTCCCTCGGAGAAGACGGAGCTCTTCCTCCTGCCGGCGAAACGTCTCGGCGTACTCCCTCTCTCTCCGCGCCTGTTCCTCGCGCAGGAGCCGGACCTCCTGAATGACGGTGCGAAGAGTCTCAGCAACCGTCGTCATCGCCGTCGCTCCAGCAGAATCCTGCTCGCACGAATGCTGAGGTGTCTCCACCCGGAGTCTCTTCCTCGTGGCCATCGTGGTAATCGGGGAAATGCTCGTCGTCGCTCGTCCTATCCCGGACGAGCCCCCAAAATGTTGCGCTCGTCCGCGCGTTCGCTGCACTCAACACACACACTCACTCGCGAACGCGGCGCGCAATCCCGTTTCCGGGAATAATGACTCTCTCTGGTAGAAAAGAACTCGTTTAATGAATAATAACGAATACAACGAAGGGCTCGTGAACACGTCTGTTCGACACGAAGGCCCAGCGAAGAATCTGACAGACGGCAGAAGTAAACAAACAAACGCAACAGCTCGTCGTCAAGGCTCGACGTCACGCAGCGCTCCGCGACTGCTTTTCGGGCCTCTACCGGGCGTCTCGGCACGGGCGCAACAATATGTACACAAAAATGCGAATCTTGCAAATAGCACCAATGTACGGCTGCTGCAGGGTGACAACCACTACAATCCAAATATATGGTAAATGTGATATCTTTGTCAAGAACATTCATGATGAGATCACCTCATCGGGCAATAGCATCAAATATGATTTTTTTCAAGGACACATCGCGACGTGTCTCGCGATGATTTTATCACATACGTGCAAAACTGCAAATTTTGCATTTTTCTGGTCGATGTACGGTTGCTGCATTGATACAGATCAAATCACCGAAAGTCAAAGGCGCGATATTGTTTGTATGGAAAAGTATAAGAAAATGAAAAAAAAAAAAAATGTAATTGAAAACTTACTGTTTCTCGCACGTTTCATCCTGAATCGGAACGTAGTAGTTCACACCGTGAGTGTTCATCGTAACTGGGGGCTGTTTGCGACGTACTCGAACCGTATCAAACTCTTGACCGCGCTCTACACATCGCGACGTGTCTCGCGATGATTTTATCACATACATGCAAAACTGCAAATTTTGCATTTTTCTGGTCGATGTACGGTTGCTGCATTGATACAGATCAAATCACCGAAAGTCAAAGGCGCGATATTGTTTTCAAGAACATACGTGTCTCGCGATGATTTCATCGAACACGTGCAAAACTGCAAATCTTGCATTTTTCTGTTCGATGTACGGCTGCTACAGTTATACAGATCAATTCATCATTAGTCAATGGCGCGATATCGTTTTCAAGAACATGTCGCGACGTGTCTCGCGATGATTTCATCGACACACGTGCAAAACTGCAAATCTTGCATTTTTCAGTTCGATGTACGGCTGCTGCAGTTATACAGATCAATTCATCATAAGTCAATGGCGCGATATCGTTTTCAAGAACATGTCGCGACGTGTCTCGCGATGATTTCATCGACACACGTGCAAAACTGCAAATTTTACAATTTCGTACAAGTCAATGGCGCGATATCGTTTTCAAGAACATACATGTCTCGCGATGATTTCATCGCACACATGCAAAACTGCAAATTTTGCAAATAGTACCAATATGTGGATGCTGATGCAGGTATACAATCAACTACTATCGAACCGCTATCAAACATCTTTAAAACAACTAAAACATCTTTAAAAACAGCTATCAAACAACTATCAAACGACTAAAACATCTTTAAAACAACTATCAAACAAGTAAAACATCTTTAAAAACAACTATCAAGCAACTAAAACATCATTAAAACATCTTTTAAACATCATTAAAAGCATCATTAAAAACAACTAAAACATCTTTAAAACAGCTAAAACATCTTTAAAAACAACTAAAACATATTTAAAAACAACTAAAACATCTATATTATACTACAAACTATGTGGGAAAAGGAAATAAAACATTTATATTTTAAACATTATTTCTATTATAATTTTTAGGGAGTAACATACCTGTTATATTAGCGATTTAAATAACATTGAAGAAAATGATAAATTTATCTGACAGCTCCTACGTACGTTGTAAGCATAAAGTTCGAGTTCCGCATTAATTATTCGAAGTCATACAGTAATGTGGGGATGTTGCGGGAACAGGGACAGAAAGCCAGTCAAACATAGTATAAATTGTGACCCAA
>JASTWL010000837.1:0-74363 GCA_035220575.1 Temnothorax rugatulus | reverse complement strand
CAGGAACAGCTCGTCGAGAAGCTAGGAGCAGACTGCCCACACGTAGGAATGGACAGAGAGGAGAAAGGAAGGGGCAGGAAGGCGGAGACAGGCGAGTACTATATTAAACGCCTGTACGAGGCCAGGGATTCACTGCTGGCTGAAGCGGAGACACTGAGGGCGCTGCGAGCGGGAATGGCACCGGACTCCCTATCAAACAGAAGAAGGGTGGCCGAAAAGGAAATGGAAGAGGAGCTGAGCAACGCACCGACGGAGACACTTCCATCGAGGATATTGGAAGCCGTCAATAGTGTCGACATGGTTGTTCAGAAATCCGGACACTTACAAGGACCGTATGTGGGGACGCTAAACAAAGCGGCGGCGACAGTGAAGGTCGCGGTATCGCACTTACTGCAAAGAAGAGACAGCGGACTGAAGCCGCACGAGAGGGACGCCGAATTGGACAGGCTCCGCCAAAAGATCGCGGAGCAGGAGAAGGAAATTCAAAGCCTGAGACAACTCCAGCTCCAACACGAAGCGCTAAGACGGGAGCTTCAAGAACAAAAGGAGCAAATGAGCCGCCTGCAGGAGGCGGTTCAGGGGAAGACAGAGGCACAGGACGAAGGTAAGGATACCAGAGGAGCCAAAAGGAGGAAGGTGAATCAATTTCCCTCCTCGGACGATGAGGACAACGAGCCTTCCAGGGGGGGAAAGGAGGTGGGCGAGAACGGGCCCAACAAAGACGCCCAACGCCAAGGGACGGAAGGAATGGAAACCGTCGGAGAGGAGGAAACGACGGTCACAAGGAGGGATGAGATCTTGAGGGAGATAGATGCGGAGGGCATGCCGGCGGCAATTCGCCCCTCGATACAGGGAAAGCGGATGACGCTGGACCCTGAGGTGCCCCCGGCAGCAGCAGCGCCGACACCTCCATCAATCTGCGAGGAGGAACCAACAGCGACCTCAGCCGGGAATATGGAGGCACGTCTGGCCGAAATGTTAGTCAGGTGTGTCAACGAGAAGGTAAGTGCAATGGGAGAGAATCTCTTGAAGATCGTACAAGAGAGACTCCCACAAGCTCCTGGAAGGACTAGGGGCGGGGAGGAACCTCTTCCTCAGAGGACGAGAAAGGAAAGTAAGAAAGGAGGGAAACGCGAAGAGGTCGCGAAGAAGACCGAAGAAGCAAAGAGGGAGGTACCAAGAATTGGTACACAAAACCGAACGGCTGGACCCCCATCTTCTTCGGCTCAGACAAATATTAGTCAGCCGGAGGGGGATACGTGGTCACAGGTGATTGGGAGAAGGGAAAAGGCCGCCGCAAGAAGGGAGAGGCAGCAACAGGAGAGGAAAGCTGTTCCCGCTCCCATCAAGCGGCAGCAACAGAAACAACCAAGGAGGAAAGAACCAAAGACCTCCGCGGTCACACTGACGTGCCCTAAGGAAATGTACGCGGAGTACATGAGGGCCGTCAGGCAGGCAATCAACCCGAAGGATTTGGGAATTGATAAGCCTTTGAATACGAGGAGGACAGCGACGGGTGCCTTGTGCATCGAGCTGTCGGGGCAAGGGAGTGCCGAAAAGGCGGACGCCCTGGCAGCGAGGATGCACGAGGTGCTCGCCGGAAAAGAGGGGGTCAGGGTGGCCCGCCCGACGCTGACGGCGGACATCCGGCTGTCTGGGTTCGATGAATCAGTGACAGCGGAGGAGATAGAACGGGCGGTGGCGGAGACCACCGGGACCCACCCGTGCGGTATCATTGTGGGGCCGTTAAACCTGGGCCCGAGGGGTATGGGCACGACGGTCATAAAGTGCCCGGTAAAAGCGGCTAACGAGTTAGCAAAGGAGGGCAAGGTGGCGCTGGGGTGGACGCGAGCCAAAGCAGAAGTGCTCATGAAGCGTCCGCTCCAGTGCTATCGATGCCTGGAACTGGGACACACAAGGGCGGTGTGTCGCAGTGAGGCGGACCGTACCGGTGCTTGTTACCGGTGCGGAGGACAAGGGCACGTGGCGCGCGAGTGCGAGGCACCCGTGCACTGCCCAGTGTGCGCAAGCAAAGGAAGGCCGGCCGACCATAAGGTGGGCGGCAAGGCCTGTCCTGGGGGAGGACGGAAAAGTGCGCCCCCAAGGGAAAGAGGAGAACAACCGGATCCCAAAACACAGGGACCCGGTGCTAAAGAAGGAGGAAAGAAGAAAGGAGCGAAGCCGAGAGTAGCCTCAATAGAGCGGGTTATCGGCTACGAAAGCAAGGGGAACGTACTCAAGGTGACGTTCCCCAAGGGACAGAAAAAGGGGGGGAAACCCAGCGCTGCCAAGGATAAGGCGAAGGACGATAAGGTGGGAAAGATGGGGCCCACAGAACGACCAGAGAATATGGACGTAACAGAGGAAGATGCCCACGTAATGAATACGGAGGCAAGGCAAGAGGGGCCTGAGGTGGGCTACATGTAGTCCTTAAAGTCATGCCCCTTAAAGTAATGCAAGCCAATTTGAACCACACCCGCGCCGCACAGGATTTGTTTATCCACACAATGGCGGAAAGCGGGTGTGGTCTCGGCATAATCGCAGAGCCCTACAGGGTCCCAACGGCTCATCCATGTTGGGCCCAGGATAATAGGGGGCTAACTGCGATTACGTGGAGAAACCTGACGGAATCCCCTCCGTGCAGAAAGTTAGAAGCCGGAGAGGGATACGTGGCGGTACAATGGGGGCTCATCTCCGTGGTGAGCGTCTATGCCCCTCCGAGGTGGGACCGGGCCAGGTTCGGGCGCGCGCTATACGAGGTGGATGCGTGCGTCCGGCGCCAGCTCCCTGGCCGGGTCCTGGTGGCCGGGGACTTCAACGCGAAGTCCGCGTTGTGGGGTTCCTCGGCCACCGACTGGAGGGGCAAAGCAGTGGAGACGTGGGCGGCGGGTCTCGGCCTGTGTTTGTTAAACACGGGCCGGGAGAGCACCTACGAGAGCCGTCGGGGGACCTCGATAATCGATTTGTCGTGGGCAAACCCCCTGGCGGCTCGCGAGATAAGTGGGTGGAGGGTGGCCACGGACCGGGAGAGTCTCTCCGATCATCGGTATATAGAGATGACGGTCCGGGCCATCCCTCCGGAGCTGCTTGCCCGCCGCCGTACGAGGGAGAGAGCCACACGGAGATGGGCCCTCAAAAAGCTGGACCAGGATTTGATGGAGGCCGCAATCCTGGTACAAACATGGGGTGAGGAGGGCGGCGACGTCGGGGAGATAGGGGATGTGGACGCGGAGACCGATAGGCTGGTCGCAAACATGTCGCGAATCTGCGACGTGGCCATGCCCCGCGTTCGAAGACTCCCCCCCCGGCGCGCCGCCTACTGGTGGACGGAAGGGATCGCGAGTCTGCGACGCTCCTCCGTCCGCCACGGGAGGACATACCGGCGGGCACGCGCCGGTAGACGCGGTGTAAGCGAAGAGGAGGCGGGGGAGGCCTGGCGTGCTGCCCGCCAGGACCTCGCCCGAGCCATCTTTGCGGCCAAGGACGCGGCCTGGAAGGAGCTCATCGCGAGCGTAGAGGAAGACCCGTGGGGGCGCCCATACAAATTGGTCAAGAATAAGCTGAGACCATGGGCGCCCCCACTCACGGAAAGTCTGGACCCCCAGTTCGTCGACCGAGTGGTGAGCACATTGTTCCCAGTCGGGGACGGAGGAGAGGTGCGATTCCCAGAAATACCACGCTGGGAATGGAGCGACGAACTGGGAGTCACGGAGGAGGAGCTCGCGAGAGCGCTCCGCAGGGTCAGGAGAGGCAAAGCTCCTGGCCCTGACGGAATACCAGGTCGCATGTGGACCTTGGCCGCAGGGGGACTGGCCGGCCGGATGCGGAGACTGTACACCGCATGCCTGAGGGCCGGTCGGTTCCCCACAAGATGGAAGAGAGCCAGCCTGGTGCTCCTGCCCAAGGCGGGGAAACCAGAAGATTCCCCGTCTGGGTATCGGCCCGTGTGCCTGCTGGACGAGGCAGGAAAGGTGTTTGAGCGAATTATCGCTGAACGCCTCGTCCAGCACCTCTCCCGGAGAGGAAAAGGAGGGTTGTCCGAGGACCAGTTCGGCTTTCGTGCGGGCAGATCGACGGTCGACGCTATTAAACGCGTCCTGGCCCGCACGGAGGCCGAGATAGAAGAGGGGAGGGTAGTGATGGGCGTTTCTTTCGACGTAAAGAACGCCTTTAACTCCCTCCCCTGGCCGGTATTGGGGGAGGCCCTGTTGAGGTTCGGGGTTCCCCCATACCTGGTGCAGATGGTCCTCGACTATTTCCGGGAGAGAGGAATGGTCTACGCGGACCGAGACGGAGTTCTGAGGATCAGGTTAATGGGATGCGGGGTGCCCCAGGGATCAGTCCTGGGGCCCCTGCTCTGGATAATAGGATATGACCTGGTCCTCAGAACGCCCCTCCCCTTGCGGTGCTGGCTCTCGGGGTACGCCGACGACGTATACCTGGGAGTCAGCGGGGAGGGGTGGGAGGAGCTTACCAGGCTGGCTGAGGCGGCAGCAGCGTGCGTGGTGCGCTCGATCAGGAGGCTGGGCTTGGAGGTGGCCCCGCAGAAGACGGAAGTAACCGTGTTCTACGATAAAAAGCGGGGCCATATACCTCCACCGGAGGGACTCAGCCTCCACGTCGAGGGAGTCGACGTCCCGGCCACTCCCCACCAGAAATATCTGGGAGTATGGCTGGACGGTCAGAGGAGTTTCGGCGAGCATGTCGCCCGCGTTACGGATAAGGCGGTCGGGGCAGCCAACGCCCTGGCCCGAATCCTGCCAAACATCGGCGGGGCTAGCGGGCGCGTGCGACGCCTCTACGTGGCGGCAGTCCAGTCGGTGCTGCTATACGCAGCACCGGTATGGTGGCACAAGGTGGGGAGTACCACCCGCCTTAGAGAGAAAATGGCGGCGGCCCAAAGGAAGATCCTCCTGAGGGCCTCCAGGGCCTATAGGACTGTCAGCCACGTGGGGGCGGGCATCCTTGCCGGGACCCCCCCGGTGCATCTGGTTGCGGAGGGATACGCCCAGATGTACGACCGTACAAAGGCCATCAAGGCCAATTCGGGGGTGGTAACGGCAAGGGCAAGAGGAATGCTGAGACTCCAGATCGCGCAGTCTGTAACGGCAAAGTGGAAGGGATATTTGCTGGACCCGAGACTTCCGAGTGTCAGGCTGCGCGAGGCCGTCCAGCCGATATTGGAGGAGTGGGTGGAATGTAGGAAAAGAGGACCTACATTCCACACATCGCAGGTGTTGTCCGGTCATGGGTGTTTCGGGCAATACCTGCGATGGATCGGGAAAGAGCGCACCGCACGCTGCTATCATTGCCCGGAGGAGGCAGACACGGCGCAGCACACGTTGGAGAGCTGTCCGGCGTGGGCAGATGAGCGCCGTGTCCTCCGGGCGGAAATAGGCGAGGACCTCTCCCTCCCGGCCGTCCTACGAGCGGTGGCCGTGGGGGGCGAGGCAGACAGAAAATGGAGGGCGTTCGTCTCCTTCTGCGGCAACGTAATGCTGCAGAAGGAGACGAACGAAAAGATCAGGAGGGGGGAGATCGACCCCCCTCCGCTCGACAGCAGCGAGGACGAAGGAGGACCGCCTCCGCCTCCGCCAGTCAGGCGGAGACGGAGACAAGGAGGCACGAGGGGCATTGGTGCCCAGGCTGCCGCTATTGATGGGGTGCAATAGCGGCCGCACAGGAATAAACAGCACGCCAGGAGAGAAGAGAAGTGGGAGGCGATGATGTGACGAGAAGGAGGAAGAAGATGAGGAGGGGCGGCGGCGGGCGGATGCTCTCCCCCCTCTTTAGAGGGGGGCGGTCCGCCCGCCGCTGCGGAGGTCTTAGGACAGGAAGGAGGCGCGGCAGCTCGGGGGGGGCTTGGGCGGATCCCTCAAGGGGGTTCCGCCACGAGTGCTCCTCTCGGGCTGCAACGGGGGGGGCGGGGGGGGCCGGGTCCTCCGGGGGTGGCAACACTCCCGGACTCTCGGTTCTTCCTCCCCCTGCTCTCCACGGGAGGGCGCGAGGGAAGGAGGAACCCACCGCCAAGGCGGTGGCTACTCCTCCTTTCCTCGCCCGGGGGCGGGCGCGCGGCCGGGGACTGCCGTGCGCCCGTGCGCAAGCAACTCCGGAAGGGGGGGTGGCGGATGGGAGTGATGTTCCCCCATCCGCCACAAGTTAGCAGGTCCGGTTTGGACATGGCGTGGGGAGGCTCGCGGACGAATCTTGTATACCCAGGGCCTCCCCTAAATAGCGCCGAGAGGAACATCCGGGGGAGTTTTAGTGGGTGCAACTCCCACATAACCGCCCTCCCCGCCCCGGGGGAGGGGGTATCCAGAGATTTCTCCCTCGTTATCAAAAAAAAAAAAAAAAAAAAAAAAGGTTTTCGGGAAAGTAATCAAGATGAGAGTGTAGAAAATGCAATTTTAAGTTTCATCAAGCAGCCCAAACGATTGTAATTTTCTAACATTTCCTCAACTATATTCTGGTAATCCTCACTTTTCTGATTCCCTATGAAATTCTGAGCTACTTTCTTGAAACTAAGCCATGCTGCTTTTTGATGCTCAGTCATTTTTGTGATAAATTTTTATTCGTGATTAAAAAGAAAGTGGGGGGTGGTACAGTAATGCTGGCCCGAGATTCGGATTCAGGACATCAAAGTACATATAGATTGGGTCTTACAGTTGGTTGCCACATTATACCTAACGCTGGACCCACCTTATATTGGGATTTTCCGTTTTCATGGTGGTTTTTCGCGATTTAAAAAAATTGGTGTGGTGGGGGTCAATTTTGACCTTGATTTGGATTCAGCACGTCAAAATACATAAGAAATGATGGGTCTAGTCTTTGGTACAGACCACTTATTTTTTTTTGTATGCCTGTGTAATCTTGAACAAACTTGACGGCACGCTTCACTAATTACATTTTCATGCTAACTAAGGATTATCAATCGAAAAACCGACTAAGTTTATTTCCTGCTGGCCGTTAGCTTTTTTTTGGGAACTTGAAATTCACACAGAAGATTCATCTAAATACCTAGATTAATAATCTTGAATAAACTTGACGGCACGCTTTCACTAATTACATTTTTATGCTAATTAAGGATGTATTAATCGAAAAACCGACTAAGTTTTTTTTCCTGCTGGCCGTAGCTTTTATTTGGGACCTGAAATTCACGGAGAAGATTCCATCTGAATACCCAGATTAATAATCTTGAACAAACTGACGGCACGCTTTCACTAATTACATTTTCATGCTAATTAAGGATGTATCAATCGAAAAAACCGACTAAGTTTATTTCCTGCTGGCCGTTAGCTTTTATTTGGGGACCTGAAATTCACACAGAAGATTCGTATATCCGTCTATATTATAATCATGAACAAACTTTACGGCAAGCGTTTATTTATTACATTTTAGCGTTAATTAACATCAACTAGGATCAGATCTACCATCGGCTTCAGCTTTACCCGATGTGCACCACGTGGAGGTAGCCGATTGGATTTCGCACATCATGTGGCCCTGAAAAGGGCCATTTACGCGTGCGCCGCGCGCGCGTGTGTGTGTGTGCGTGCGTCCCCGCGCGTGTCACAGAGATTAGGACCCCATGGTTCGTCATATCCACGGTATTTATTGACTCCAAATCCTCTCTGTTGTAAATTTGTGTGTGCTCGTGTCTGTGTGCGCTTGTACGTGTCTGTACGTCTCAACACAATAAGCGGAAGGATTTCACATTACCAACATATTTTTTGCAGCATCAGACAGTTCTTTAACTTTTCGACTTTCTATATATCTGCTACGACTAACAAAAGGATCGGAAGTTATCAACATATAATGAAGAATATCTTCGTTTGATGCTGTTCGATTGAACATTCGATTACATGATAACCGAGCTTGTCGAAAATGTTTATTATTCGCTTCCTAACATTCTTCGGAATACCATCCAATTGGTAACGGAAGTGCCTTTATGATGTCGCTTCCGTGTGTAAGGATTTTATGTACTGCAGGTGGTATATTGTACCAAGGGTATAACTGGATACACAATCTTGCTGTATCTAGAGAGTAAGTTTGGAATGCATTACAATCTACAGCCTTCCCGCTTGTTATAACTTGTAATACATTATGTAGACGATTTATGAGATTTTCATCTAATTGTGTGATTTCAGCCACGGATTTAGCATTTTCAAAGAATGCACGTGCCATGTTACCCGTGTTTGTCGTACCCCAACCTTGTTTAACAACATCAACAGTAATTCCTAATTTCGATGACAGTAAGGTCTGAATCATTTGTTTTCGTTGAGCTTTTGACTTCTTTTCTTCATCAGACCTTGCGGCACTTGTTTCGATCCCCATGTTATATGCAATGTGGAGGAGGTACTCTAAACAACGAATCCACGCGTGCAATGTTGACAGCCCAAACTTGTAGGACTGTTCATCGGGTAAGAGTGTCAATACATACTCTATGTCATTTACTTTTGATGGTCCCACATGACAAATATTGCAACGCGAGGATGCTCTTTCTCCAGTTAGAATGCTACAAACTTTGCCATCGATCATTGTACATTCGAAGTCAAAGCTGCACTTGAATGTTTTATCGCCAATATTAATGTTATGTGTTTGTAATTTATCCAAACGCGAGTTGTAGTGGTTATAAATCGTTTTAACCATATTTTCCGTCTCCTTCACGAATTCAAAAAACAACGGTCGACAAAAAAGAACTGTTTCGTAGTTACTCCTGCTGCCGTTAGTCGCGATCGTGATTATCAGCTGCGTTTCGCGCCCGTTACAGAAATTGATTTCCTTTCAGTACATAAGAGAGCTTACCATCCCGTATCAGTAATACCAAATGCCTATAATATTATATATGTGTTTCATCTGCATCATTTCGTTGGCTACATTATCAATGTCCTTTGATTACAAAATTTCTTTTGTAGGAAAAAGATTTTATTTTCGAAAAACATGGATTTGAAAGTCACAAATGAAACATTATGTGAAATAATTTGGAACTGTTCGAATAATGATAATAAAGGACGGATAAATGCTGTAATAGACCATATTAAATCCACGGGAACATTATTATCTGACAGTCAAATTAACAGACTCGGAAGCTATTTGAGAAAAACTTTTTTGCCAGATTACAACAAAAAATGGGCCAAAGTTAATAGAACGAAGTTTGTTCATGATTATTAATATAGACGGATATACGAATCTTCTGTGTGAATTTCAGGTCCCCAAATAAAAGCTAACGGCCAGCAGGAAATAAACTTAGTCGGTTTTTCGATTGATACATTTTTAATTAGCATGAAAATGTAATTAGTGAAAGCGTGCCGTCAAGTTTGTTCAAGATTATTAATCTGGGTATTCAGATAAATCTTCTCCGTGAATTTCAGGTCCCAAATAAAAGCTAACGGCCAGCAGGAAAAAAACTTAGTCGGTTTTTCGATTAATACATCCTTAATTAGCATAAAAATGTAATTAGTGAAAGCGTGCCGTCAAGTTTGTTCAAGATTATTAATCTGGGTATTCAGATAAATCTTCTCCATGAATTTCAGGTCACCAAATAAAAGCTAACGGCCAGCAGGAAATAAACTTAGTCGTTTTTTCGATTAATGCATCCTTAATTAGCGTAAAAATGTAATTAATGAACGCATGCCGTCGAAATTTAGGCAGTGACCCGTCAAAGTGCAATCAGTAACGAGTATTAAAAAAAAAAATTGTTCCGATTCGTTTAGATTTGACCTCTCGCATGTAATTTTGTCACAAAAAAATACAAGATCTCTAAAATTGACCACTGTGCGTCGTCTCATCACGCCCTACGTGGGGCCGTATCCGTGGCACCGGTGCGAGGCCGCAATCGTTGCCGCCACTCTTCTGGTGGCGGCGACACTCTTAGCGGTCGCCACGACGCCCATTCCTCCTCCTTCCCCTCGTCAATGGGAGGGAGGCGGCGTGCCTCCATCTCCCTGGCTCTTTCGTCCGCCTCCTTCTGCGACATGACGCTGCCGCAGGAGACGAACGCCCTCCATTTTTCCTTTTCCCCCGGTCCGACCGCCGACTCGACGATCGCCCGAAGGGAGAGGTTGTGACCGAACACGGCCAAGTGACGGCTCGGAATTGAGGATTTCTCTGTTTTCTCTGTCCAGTCGCCACTCGGTTTAACCAATAATCTACCGAGAAGGTGAGTATTCGTGTATTTCTACGATTCTACGATATTAACCATCTTTTCTGTTTCAGGTTCCCGACTTCGATGGATCGACGCTGGACAACGATGGATCTCCCACGACGTGACTCCGGATCCCCGCTGGACGACGCTGGATCGTCAATTGGACCTCTGCTGCTGGACTTCCCCGGATCCTCGCTCCAATCGCATACTGGATTGCCTCTGGGCTAGTCCGGATCGTCAATTGAATCGACGCCGAACAACTACCGGATAGTCAACGCTGGATTTGGATCACCGCCGTACCGCCTTGTCGCCGATATCAAAGGATCAGGTGAGTATCAAGGTAAGTATTCACTGACTTGAGACTTATGTTATACGTAAACTAATGATCTTTTATTCTTAGATCAAGTTACAGTAACACACACACTGAGTATCGGATGGCCTTACAGTTTCGATGACCATTTCTCGTTGTTGAATTCTACAATGTTCTTAACGCGTGCCCGTTACGATGTACAAGTATCGCGGATATTAGCGAATGCGCGGCTAAGTGCCCGTCGTGTATTCCGAGACGCTATCTCCGACACGTCCGTTCGCGATCGTCTCTCGTGGGCAACTCCTCGACTCGCTTGTCTGGCTGCCCCTCGATGTCCAGTCCCCACTCCTGCGGTACCATGGGCTGGCGTCGTGGCTGTGCGTGTTCGCGCACGTGATTCCTTTGTTCGCTCGGTACTCGACTCGGATAATGTTTACCCACGCATTCCTTCGACATGGTTTTTGCGTGTTTTCGCCGCACGCTCTCGAATAACAACTCTCGCATTCCAGCGCTTTGTTACATCCGCCCCACCACAAAAACCGAACAATTCGAAAAACCCTTAACTACACGACTCCACAACAATTTCACTTACCGACAGTCGAACTTACCGACAGTCGATCTTACCAACAACAATTTTACTTACCGACAGTCGAACTTACCGACAGTCGAACTTACCCACAACAATTTCACTTACCGACAGTCAAACTTACCGACAGTCGATCTTACCAACAACAACCTTACTTACCGACAGTCGAACTTACCGACAGTCGAACTTACCATCAACTGACCCTGCAGCCGACAGCTGGGTTGCAGCAGCCGGCCGCCATCATGGAGCCGCAGAGAGTGCCTACGCCGGTGGCATTGTTGGCGAAGATCGCCAAGATGGAGGCGACGGCCGGTTCACCGAAGAGGAGAGGCGAGCTGACCGTGCAGCTGGAGCGAACGGCTATCAGGCTCCATTTTGCGGCCAAAGAGCGGGCGGACAGCGAACAAAGCAGCTCGCAAGAAGAAATCACGGGCGATCCTCGCGACAGTCCCGTCATCCCGAGGGTGAAGAGGGAGGACGGAAGCCAGGAGTAGCGCGAGCACCCGCCATTTTATCGTAGTAATTAATAGTACAAAGCGCCGTTGCGCAATCATACAAATATAAGACTGACTAGATTAGGAAGCCAAGTGCTAAAAAGAATCCCTAGTCGAATACCGTCCATAAGAGTCAAATAGGTTATGTTTATATGTAAGGACGTGAGATATTATAAATAAAAGTTTATTTTCCTTAAAACGTTCCCACATTTAATACCCCGCGTAAACATACGTTTAGGTTAAGTAAACGCGTAAATAGATAAAGTTACGCGACTTTGAGGTTAAGGGGACACTCAGAGTAACGAGTAGAGTAGATTCCCAAAAGTGGAAAACCACTTTCGCGTGGAGAACAAGCACGAAGCGTAGAACACGATTCCGTAACTCGCGGTGCAAAATAACGCGTAGTTTCGGAGATATAGCGAGTTGAAAGATGTCTCATCGCGAGCGACACCAGTGACACCTGGGACACACGGCGGAACAAGTCCCATGTCGATAGCGCACCAGGTTCGCTACTTAGCGAACCAGGCATCTTCTACAGGAATAAACGTCACCGACGACTTCTAGGGATCGCGAGGAACACAGCGCACACTTTCCCGTCAACGTAGGTCGACTGCCCCGGAAACGGGCAAACGGAGCGTCCGCGAACGAAACGGAGGTTACCGAGGATCGCAGGGGAGCGCGAACAACAACATAGTCGAGCGGCATCCGCGTGGCATCAACGCCCCGGAAACTAGCGAACGGGGATAGATACGCGAACGCAAACAGCATAGGCATGTTCAGGAACACGGGGGGAACACGTAAGTTCAATCCCGTCGAAATCGGACAAGTGCCCCAGGAAGTAGCGATCCGGGACACTTCTCCAGGGACAAGCGTTACGAACGGATGTACTAGGTTCCAAATAACAGCCCCATAGGGTTGGCGTCGATGTCCGACCAACGCCCCGGGAAATAGCGAACCGGAAGTCGGATCGGAAAAGTAAGACCGGAAATGGGTCCCAGGCGACCCAGAGAGCGCGAATATGAAGTCGAAATCGCACTGCGAAGCCCAGGAGGCTACTTAGCGAACGCGTTGTCCGATCGAAGCGAAATTTGATATGTAAACGCAATGACATACGCCCGTCACACCCGTGATGTGAAATCGATGGATTTCCAACATTAAATTTGTAAAATTGTAGGAGGGAAATGTACGAGCGTGTGGCAATGCGGATAGGTAATCGAGAGGTAGTTAATGATAACGCCGTCGAAGATAAGCGGACTTCGAGGACGTTATTAATTAAGGAAATGGTAATATTGTAAGAGAACACGTACAAACACTCGCGACGAATGTATTAAGTATCGAAATATGCGAAACGACGCGAGTCACCCGTTGTATAATGGAATATTCCAGAAGTAGATAAATATACGCGAATGGTGTACCCGGTATATTGTAGAGGCTTCGAGAAAGTGTATGAAAAACTTGTTTGCGACGAACGAAGCTGGAACATGAGCTTATATACAGCGGGAATACAATAGAGCCACGTGAGCACATCTGGCGAATGCGTGACGCCGTGTGCGAACGACGCACGAACCAACGACGGACTCGAGGAGTCTCTCGTCGACCATGGTAAAGTGCGGACGTGTGCCGTGGTACGATCTATTCCGGTAAGAGCGAAGTCTTGCTCGTCGTGAGAACGCGAACTTGCCATCGTCGAGCGAACAACGAGATATCCCGCGTGCGGAGCGAATCCGTTAATAATTTAATTAATTAATAAAGAACCGGTTAGATAATTAATCGAGTAACGAGGAATCTCTCGCCGAACGTGGTATAGTGTGGGCGTGAATATAAGATCAGTAACTTCCGTCGAATGCGCTTACCGGGCGAACAACGAGATATCCCGCGTGCGGAGCGAATCCGTTTACAATAATTACAACACACGTTGAATCGCGAATAAATAATAATCGTAGAGTGCGGTTACGCGTACGGGGTGTTTGTATCTGTAACATAAAGGGGAAATAAATTAAATTTTACCCGATATCGAAACGAGTGAAAGTTCTTTCACCTATCCTGTTCCCGAGATACCTGCATACCTTACCTGTCGGCATCTCGACACGGAGATCCAACGGCGGTCCAGCGAAGGTCCCGAGGAAGCACGCGGTGCACAGCGGCAATCCCACGACGGTCCAGCGGCAGTCCTGCAGCGGTCAACCCAGAGAGCCTGAAACAGAGAAAAGGGGATTAGCAAGGTCAACGAAAGGGTCAGTGATAATTATATTCATATCTTTCTCGGTGGGTAGAGATAAAACCGAGTGGCGACCGTGATAGAGTCACATAAAATCGAGTCGAAAATATTACCGGCCCTCCGTCCGGTCACAACCCTACCAACGGCCGAACCCCATACCACTAATAACAACATTCCCACGTAGCACATAAGCACTAAGTATAAGCTCGCGCAACACACCTTAAGTTTAACTAAGAATAACTAACTACTAGCGGTAGACATACGTATAACAATTACGAAGCTTTTAAATAATCTCGACGCTTCGAGAACCTTCGAAGACACATCCTCAATCCTTCCGACCACCTGTAGCGAACCCTTCCTCGGACAACTCGTAAACATCCGGACCCTTCTCGACCCTTCCAGATCCTTCCAGAGCCTTCCGGAAAAACTTTCCCTAAACCTATGAGTCATACATCATAAAACGACCCGAAAGAGAAATCAGAAAACAGAGCCGATGACGCAACACCAACGCAAACCTTCCACTCATTTTCCTTAACCCTTCCTTTCGACCACCCCCGCTCCTGACACACAGGGATAAAAGAACGAGCTTCCCAAGGGACGCTCTCAGTCTTCTCAGTTCTTTGGACGTGTCATCACCTACGACTCAGGGTGAGCCTCAGTACTCGAAACTTCTATTTCCATACGACTCCTATATCCTCCTACATCCTCTGGTCCCAGAATAATCTTTCGATATTCAATAAGCACATTCAGTTTAAGATTACTTCGTTATAACCGTACTTCGTTATTAATATTAGTAAATTGTAACCAACATTGCCATTGTATAAGACTTTAGTAATATACTATCGTTTTACCTACATACCTATAGTCTTTGCATTTATTCAATATCCTTGCTCTCATTCTACATCCCTGGCGAATATCGCCTTGTAAAGAAACGACGCCTAAGCGTCTGTGTCACTGGTCTTCCCCTTGTTCACTTCTGCACACGAGGCAGTGCTGTACGAGCGGCACGCTTTCGGTTGTTGAAGTCTGCATACGAGGCAGTGCTGTACGAGCGGCACGCTTTCAGTTGCTAAAATCTGGAGATAGACAGTGCTGTACGAGCGGCACGTCGAATCACCACAGCAACGGGAATCAACCACGTATATATACACTATCACTAATAAATGACTAAGACGCGGAAGGGCGGATTAAAACACCGCACTCGCAGATTAAAACGCCTCCTTTTCGAACTCCCTTACTCCCCTGTTCTGGGTACTGAACTCGACTACACCGGGGACACAGAATACGAGAATTACTTCGCCGCGAAGTCCGCGTGCAAAGCGGAACCGAAACCGAGGATTGTTAACATCGAACGTGTGCGCGCCATTTTCATAACAAGAGAATCGCGAGCGTTTATGGTGCGTCGTTTCTGCTATCGCCTCACTCCGATCAGAGAAACCGAATCACCGTCTATTCCGTCTTGGAGGTGGATCAATTCCATCAGGAAGGACGATCCCCGCTGCGCCCGGTACGCACAGAGACGCGCTGAGATTTTGCACCAGCATTACGGAGCCGCGACGCCAGAGCACTGGGGAACTGCAAGTCACCCCCTAGAGATCGATTAACCCCCACAAGGTACGTGTTTGTTTCTTTATCGACCGATGTTTCTTTACCGACCGCTGATGGTAAACGATGTTTCTTTACCGACCGCCGATGGTAAATATTTGTTCTTTTACCGACCGCTGATGGTACGTGTTTTACCGACCGTTGATGGTAAATATTGTTTCTTTACCGACCGCCGATGGTAAATGTTTGTTCCCTTTTTACCGACCTCCGACGGTATGACGGGCTCCTCTTGGATGTCAGTTACACAACGTCGTGTGTACTCTAGCTGGTTAGGTCGCGCCATTTGCGTCTTTACCACGTGCCGCCGCCATCGTGTTAGTCAGCGCTACTTGTGCGAAGAGTGTTTCCGCGACTTACCGACTCAGCAAAGATCTGAATACGACCTTATCTTCAGACACTATTTGCACATAGGATTTCAATATCAAGTCGAGGAGTGCGATTCGTGCGACGTGGTAATCGGCGAATTACAGGGACCGCTAGGTTGTTCCACGTGTAGGTACATAATTCACGATATTACTAACGCCATCGAGAATAACGGCGAGCGACACTTTCTCGAACCTGAGCCAACCATCATCTCTATTTCCCAAATCAACGCCCACTAAGAAAGCGTACATCTTGACTGACGCGATCGCGAATGTGTCCTAAACTCCCGGTTACCCGCCGACCGATAGGCGTAATTCCTGCTCCTACCCCACTTAAAACATAGCTCATGACCGGAATTTGCGTATACTCGTTCCTTTTCCGCAATAAGACCACTGGTGCCGTTATCTGCGAGGATTGCCGTTTTGGAGAATATCGGTCGGCACGGCAGGAATTTAAAGGGGTGCTCAAGCATTTCATTCAATACGGTTCAAACACCGACTTACATAAGTGTTCCGCGTGTTTCAAAATCACTGATGACTATCGCCCCACGTACGAGTGCCGCGTGTGTTCCCCTATAGAGGAAGCTTTCGAACGTTACCTGTTGGATCATCGTGAAGAACCGCATAACTCTAATAGACGCGTGAGGATCAATATAGCAAAAACGGTTTGGTAGAAAGCCGGCCCATCGCGAATACCTTGATCGCGGGTATCCCCGGGTAGAGCCCCTTGGTTCAACGACCCGACAAAGCGATCTAGTCCCCCGCGAACGATCCGAGCTCCGCGCTGCGGCCGCGATCCGCCGGGACGTAACAGCTTTCACAAGCGAGAAGTTTCTGGATTGCGCTCGAATCTTATTTCGTTGAAATACTTTACGCTGCTTTGCTCCGGAATCGTACGCTATTACAATTTCCATATTTCGCTTCGTTGCATTTATGGACTCGTGATTTCGGGCCGAAGCATCGTTGAATCGCTCTATGCTCGCTCGAGTGAGACGCTCGGCCTATCGGTGTGTCGGCAGCGCTCGGCAGTGCCGAGCGAGAGGGAGAATATTACTCCCTCCTTCTCGCTCTCACTTAGCTCGCGCGCTCGACTGTCTATAATGCGACCGTTGGGCGCAAAAGTCTCGGGTCTTGGCGCGAAAGTGACGGGTTCGTCGAAGGAGGTTAGATATGTAACCTACACAAGGTAAGTTAGTAAGTATAACACTTATTTATATATTTGTGCATGCTGCATGATGGATTCTGTTGGTCAAGGAGCTATTAAGAAACGTAGAAGTAGAGAATTTCAAAATGCTTGGCTAGATAAAAATATCTTTAAAGGATGGTTAGCTCCTCATTCTGCAGAAAATAAAGCGCTTTGTATTGCATGCAATAAAACTATCAGATGTTGCAGAACAAATTTAGTTGAACATTCACAAACGGTCAGACATATCGAGAATATAAAATCTTGTAATTGTAAGACTGCTGATAATATTGATACCGAAAATAGTTTGTCACATAAAGATAACGTCAAACGCGCAGAAATTAAATTATCAACTTTTTTTACCGAGCATAATATAGCCTTTAAATGCGCGGATCATTTATCACCTTTGCTAAAAGATGTTTTTAAAGATCCCAGAGTTCTGCAAGATTTTTCACTAGCTCGAAATAAGTGCGCAAATATTGCTAAAAATGTCACTGCAAAACGGGAAATTGAGACAGTAGTAAAGTATTTAAAAACTTGTAAATTTTCTATTAGAATAGATGAGAGTACGGATATCTCAGATACTAAATTAATGTGCCTTCTTGTTCGATATGTATCACCTTCGAATAAAAAAATTACAACTCAATTATTAGAATTATTATCTTTAGATGCAAGAGATTGTTCCGCGAATAAAAATTTTGACATATTTAAAAAATGCTTAGAAGAAAAACATATTCCTATAAAAAATATTGTTGGAATGGCATCCGATAATGCGTCAGTTATGATTGGACGCAAAAATTCTTTTATGAGTCGTCTTAAAGAAGAAGTTCCAAATTTAGTAACACTGAATTGTATTTGCCATTCATCCGCGATTGTAGCCAGTAAAGCTTGCAAAAAGTTACCTTCTTCTTGTGAAGATTTGATTAGAGGAGTTGCCACTTATATTTCGGGCAGTGCGAAGAGATGTGCAATATTGGGTGAATTCCAAGATTTTTTTCAAATTGAACGAAAAAAAATATTAAAATTGTCAGAAACTAGATGGCTTTGTTTACAAAAGTGCGTTGTTAGACTCTTAGAAAATTGGGAAGTCTTGAAAAGTTATTTTTTGTTAGCAACAGTAGAAGATAAATTAAAATCCGCGGAAAATATATTACAATATTTAAATGATAATTCCATTAAAGCATATTTGTTGTTTCTCAAATACGCATTAAATTATTTTAATAATTTTAACGCACTATTTCAATCGCGTAACATTTTAATCCATAAATTATACGAAAGCAGTCAACAAGTAATTCGTCAATTAGCCGACAATTTTTTAAAGTACGATAATGTAGAAAATATTTCAATTTCAGATTTAGATAATAATGTACAACATATAGATAACATACGTATAGGACCGGAATGTGATAGTTTTTTAGAAACATTATCTTTGGAATGCGGCAGTTCGAGAAATGCTAAAGCGTCTACCTTATAACGATGAATTTTTTAAACAGTTAAGTTTTCTAGATTCTAAAATTGCTCTTTATAAAGAAGGTAGAAATAAAATTAAATATTTAACTCATATTGCTAAGCAAGTAGAACATGTTAACATATCAGATTTAGCTTTCGATTGGGACATATTACCATCAAGTTTTGACGAACAACAAAAAATACAGTTAGCTTCTTTACAAATAGATGAAATGTGGAATAATATATTACAATGTAAAAATTTTGACGGGAAAAAGTTGTTTCCAAATTTAGAATTATTAATTGAAGTAGTCCTTTGTTTTCCTCATTTCAATGCCGAGGCTGAAAGAATATTTTCTATTGTTACAGATGTAAAAAGTAAGAAAAGAAATCGATTGTGTAATAATACTCTTTCTTCAATTTGTGTAATTCGATCAAGTCTTCAAGCTAAAAACATTAATTGTATGAACTTTGAACCTGACGCGAGGCATTTTGAACTGCATAATACGCAAAATTTATATAAAACCAATGCACATCTGATAATGCTTAATATTTTTTGTATTATTTTGCATAATACTGTTGAATTTTTACATCTAGCCCATCTAACCTATATTTTCTTTCTGCATGCTGCACATTATTATTAATTTTTATTTTATTTTTCAGCGTTTAATTACTATACACATATTAAATGTTTATTTTGTTTTTCAGAGTTTATTTTTCATATATTATCTATATATTTTTAATAAAATATGTGATAAAAATGTGATAAAATAGTAATAAGTGTGTGATAAAAGCCAAAGATGCAATATTTTATTTTGTAAATTATTCTTTATTTCTGTTATTGAACATGTTTTAAAAATTTATTGTAACGTGTTGATTACAAATAATTTTATTTTATTACTAAATGTGCTATTTTTCTGTATTAATTTGCAAATTTTTCTACTTATATTAATTTATTACGATATTTATAAAATATGTTTATTTTGTACTTTAGAAATGTATTTTTTTTTTAAATGAAAACTGGTAAGGTTTTTGGCAGTTTTCTTTTCCCTTGCAACGAATGTTGGTTTTCTTTAATAATTCTGCCAAATTAAATATCCTATTTTGAGTCATTATTTGTTGTCTTGAAATTATTTCAGCTTCCTTTTCCTTCTTTCAGCGTATCTTTAATTCTATTATTATTAAATATACATTATGATTTATAATAAAATATAAGTTGCAAATATATTAAACTTTTTGCTTTCGTGAAAAAAATTTGTTTTCAGGTATCTTTGGCAAAGTGTTAGAATGTTCTAATCTAAAACGTCGAAAAATCAATTTTGTACAAAATGTCCGTGTGTGTGTGTGTGTGTGACGCTTTTGTTGTCCGTTTATGCTCTAACTTTCGTAATTTTTGAGATATCGGGATGCATTTTTTTTAATCGATAGAGTATCATGTAAGGAAGGTTGGGATTGAATTTGGCGATGATTGGTAAAACTGCTCTTTTCTAATAAAATTTAGAATTTTTGTTGAAATGTTTGTGGTTGCTCTAACTTTCGCAAATTTTAAGATATTGGGCTGTTTCTAATTTTATTATATTCTTCAGTCTTTTCTACCTCTATTTTATATACAATTTAAGATTTATATCAATTAGAAACAAAGCCATGCGATTCAAGCCTAGGTCTTTTCGGCAGCCTTATATTAGTTTGTGTATACATTGTGACGTGACAAGTCGCGTCCACTTTCCGGACGGGCTCGGCCGAGGGGAATTTGGGGATGCTCCCTCGCGCGGAGCGGGGAGGGGTCCTAACGTTAGATTAATTAGTATTTAAGTTCGTAGGAAAGATTGCCAGGGATGACCGGAGCCTATTTGTAACGGCCATGAGCCGCAACGAGGGAAATTAAGAGGACTAGGAGACGGCTGGGAAACGTGGCTGTAGGTCGGGCCGCGCCCGTGCCTCCCCGTTCGCCACGGCAGGCGCCTATGGAGATTGGAGATTCGACCCCGCGCTCGGCACCATCGGCCAGTGACAACCGCAGACGCCCGGGGGACGCCCTGAGGTAGTACCAGAGAGGCCAGGGAGGTTGGAACGGCACGAGGAAGGGCCCGTCTTCGTGACCATCGCCCCAAGGGTTGCCGGCGACGTGGCCATGGCCCGGCCAGCCAGGCACACGTTACGCCGAGCTACGAGTCGCGGCCAGGACAGCCGGACTCGTTACAAAAAACCGCACCGAGGTGGAGGCGCGAGTAACAGCGTCGCAGCAGTGGAGGCGCCGTGGAGTAACGCCACCGCGTACAGTCAGGGACGGCGCTCGGATTGGAGAGCGCGCGCGGAACGCACCGAGTGCGCAGGCGCGGGGAGCCGACGCGAGCCCGACACGCCATTACCCCGGCACTGTCGTGCCAGCCGTGACGAGAGACGCATCTCCAGCCTCGAGGTGAACCTCCCGGACGCATCGAGCAGCGATTCCTTGTAAGGTCACCACCCTGGCGTCTTCGCGGTGAAACGGACGTTCTGCTCGAGGCGCCGGCCCCGGAGTGTGTATAGAGTACCTGCCGTGCTGTTACCGTCGCGAGAGAGTAAGAAGGGAGGATCGTATCGGAATCCTCGCCGGGGCCTCGCCGACAGCAGAACTCCAAGTAGGTAGAGACCGTAGGGGACCCTCCCCGGGAATTCCGCCGCGGCCGACAGTCACCCGCGTGCGTTTCGTGAGTGTCGTTTTGTGTGTTGTGCGCGATCGGACGGCAAGTGACGACGGGAGTCGCGCCGGGAAGATCGCGGTAATAATTGTGTTGAGCGGGCGCCGAGTGGCCATGTACTTTGGAGGGCACTCAACCCCGTTATTGTGACGCTACGCATTCGGGCTGCGGAGACCGGTAATGGGCGTTGGCCGCGATCGTCGGGATCGACGTGGCACCGCGGAATCGCCGGACTCGTGCGAGACGGGATTTGCGCGGCTGACCGCGGGATCGTCCGCGATACGTGTGTAATTTCGTGTTTCGGGTTGCGTACGGGATCAAACGCCCGAGTGCCGCCAGCGAAAGTCACATAAGTTTCGTGTACGTGGCATGCGGCCGCGTCGTGTATATCGTGTTATAGCGTATTTGCTTGTGTCGCGTTGCATAGTATTCGTCCCCGCGGAATCGTCGAGTCGAACTCGTAATAGGAATTCGTTGATTGCGCCGGTACCTTTGAGGTATGTTCTATCGCGGTAATCTTCGGCTTCTTTGCTTTTGCGTTAACTAAGTATTCGCGTTAAACTCTTGCGCTTTCTAAGCAGTCGCGTTCGTGGAATATTCGCGTTGATGTTGCGCTATTCAGATACTGGTGTTCGTCGTTCGGCGACCTATTCGCGTCCGCCGTCTTGCGATAGTATTTAAGTATTCGCGTTCGTTACCTCGTCTTAGTTATTAAGTCTCGCGCTGCTGTAAATACGATTGATTTCGCATATCTTTCGATCTTTATATACACCTCTGTCTCTAATATTCTATTTGTTTTTCTTTCAAATATATTATTTCTATTTTATTTCTGTGCTCTAATTGCGTATCGCCCCGCTCCAAATTCCCGCCGGCCAAAAGCCCAGCCCTGAGTCTTCGGGCAAATTCGTGAGAAAATTAATAGTAGTATCGTGTTCGGTGGCGTGCATAGTCACGCCTGGCGCCCAGATTAAGTGAGAGTTGATGCATCGGTAAGTTAATCCACGATAGCCCTCCTCCGGAAAGCGAGACCGGAGGAAAAAGCGTCGCAACATATATACTATATACTATATATATATATATATATACACATATATATATATACACATAAATTTTCCTAACTACTGCGCGCCGATTAAATTTTCGGACTTAAAACACAATAATTGTTAGAATTAAAAACCCTTCCCTCCCCGAAATTAAATCGACTCGATTTAATTAATCGGCGCGCAGTAGTTTGGAAAATGTATATGTGTATATATATAGAAATACCCCCCGCGAATGCGCTGTTAGTTCGTTCCGGCCATCCATGTGAAGACACTGCGCTCTGCAAGATTTTCTGCTTATTCACTGTAATTTTGCTGGTAGTTTCGATAAGAGGTGAGTAATATAATATTTACATTACAGAATTAAATTTGACGCATGTGATAGGCTAAAACACTATAAAATTAGATTGCAAAATGATTTTAGAAACACACGTTTCTTCAATATATATTTTAAAAAATTCCGTAAAAGAGAAGACACGTATTTTTTTGTTTGGCCTACAATTAATATTTCCGAGTGTAATATTTGTAAGAAATTGAATTTGTCGGTAACTGTTACTTTTAAGTTAATTAATATCTTGCAAATATTTAATTTTATATATACGTACGGGGTATTTTCGTTAACAAATATATTTATATAAAAACTATATTTTATATATTTATTTATGTCGAATAATGATATATCACATTATTTAGTTGCACATTTCGGGCCGATTCCCGAGGCGACGCCTTTTATACCCCCATTACCGCTCGAGGCTCAGCGGCCGAGCCGCCGCGCCGATCGCTCACGTGACGCGTAATCTCAGGCGAAGTATTCTCGCTATTTGTAGAATAAATTTCAATCTACTTTTGTTTTATATGATTCACGCTTGTTGAAGTATAAAAAAGTGTAATTTGTACATGTAATATTTATATATAATGTATGTGAGGTACAAGAGGGTGGCAGTGTGGTGTCTTGTGGTAAAGCGCCAGACTCGTAATCCCGAGGACCCGGGTTTGAGTCCACCTGACCACAGGAATTTTTATATTCCAAACTGCACCCCCCGCACGAGTGGGGCTCGTGCGGAGAAACTGGGCTATCTTTCGGAGGAGAAATTAAATTTGAAATTGGTCGTCAAGCTTGGGGAGCTTGGGAGTTTTGGCACTGTGCATGACCTCAGTATCATTATCTTAACAAAACACGTATCCTCCCATTCTGCATACAGGGTAAAATCGCTCTTGTCCACTTGATTCACGAGCTGACTTACGCTCACGTTAATCATGATAACCCAGAAAAAGTACAAGGCAAATGCCTTGTCCTGATCAACAGGACTCTTTTTTTTAATGTATTCGGAGGAGAAATGTATTTCGGAGGAGAAATGGAGAAATTAAATTTGAATGTACTTCTTTGTATTTAGAAGTAACAGAAATTTCATATAAAGGTCTTTCTCCATATAGTGGTCTTTTTATTTATCATCTCTTCTACATCCGCGATCAGCTTTGTGTTGGTCATTTTTGATTAAGTTCTAACGACGTTCTAACGAAGTTCTAACGATTTTCGAAAATTTGATTTTTTGATTAAAGCAGTCGTTAGATAATGTTTCCGAAGATAATGTTTCTAAAAAACTATCACATTCCGGTCCTATACGTATGTTATCTATATGTTGTACATTATTATCTAAATCTGAAATTGAAATATTTTCTACATTATCGTACTTTAAAAAATTGTCGGCTAATTGACGAATTACTTGTTGACTGCTTTCGTATAATTTATGGATTAAAATGTTACGCGATTGAAATAGTGCGTTAAAATTATTAAAATAATTTAATGCGTATTTGAGAAACAACAAATATGCTTTAATGGAATTATCATTTAAATATTGTAATATATTTTCCGCGGATTTTAATTTATCTTCTACTGTTGCTAACAAAAAATAACTTTTCAAGACTTCCCAATTTTCTAAGAGTCTAACAACGCACTTTTGTAAACAAAGCCATCTAGTTTCTGACAATTTTAATATTTTTTTTCGTTCAATTTGAAAAAAATCTTGGAATTCACCCAATATTGCACATCTCTTCGCACTGCCCGAAATATAAGTGGCAACTCCTCTAATCAAATCTTCACAAGAAGAAGGTAACTTTTTGCAAGCTTTACTGGCTACAATCGCGGATGAATGGCAAATACAATTCAGTGTTACTAAATTTGGAACTTCTTCTTTAAGACGACTCATAAAAGAATTTTTGCGTCCAATCATAACTGACGCATTATCGGATGCCATTCCAACAATATTTTTTATAGGAATATGTTTTTCTTCTAAGCATTTTTTAAATATGTCAAAAATTTTATTCGCGGAACAATCTCTTGCATCTAAAGATAATAATTCTAATAATTGAGTTGTAATTTTTTTATTCGAAGGTGATACATATCGAACAAGAAGGCACATTAATTTAGTATCTGAGATATCCGTACTCTCATCTATTAGAATAGAAAATTTACAAGTTTTTAAATACTTTACTACTGTCTCAATTTCCCGTTTTGCAGTGACATTTTTAGCAATATTTGCGCACTTATTTCGAGCTAGTGAAAAATCTTGCAGAACTCTGGGATCTTTAAAAACTTCTTTTAGCAAAGGTGATAAATGATCCGCGCATTTAAAGGCTATATTATGCTCGGTAAAAAAAGTTGATAATTTAATTTCTGCGCGTTTGACGTTATCTTTATGTGACAAACTATTTTCGGTATCAATATTATCAGCAGTCTTACAATTACAAGATTTTATATTCTCGATATGTCTGACCGTTTGTGAATGTTCAACTAAATTTGTTCTGCAACATCTGATAGTTTTATTGCATGCAATACAAAGCGCTTTATTTTCTGCAGAATGAGGAGCTAACCATCCTTTAAAGATATTTTTATCTAGCCAAGCATTTTGAAATTCTCTACTTCTACGTTTCTTAATAGCTCCTTGACCAACAGAATCCATCATGCAGCATGCACAAATATATAAATAAGTGTTATACTT
This sequence comes from Temnothorax rugatulus, assembly GCA_035220575.1. NCBI lineage: Eukaryota > Metazoa > Arthropoda > Insecta > Hymenoptera > Formicidae > Temnothorax > Temnothorax rugatulus. Next base: position 49,298 of record JASTWL010000837.1, on the reverse strand, counting down.
ACTAACTTACCTTGTGTAGGTTACATATCTAACCTCCTTCGACGAACCCGTCACTTTCGCGCCAAGACCCGAGACTTTTGCGCCCAACGGTCGCATTATAGACAGTCGAGCGCGCGAGCTAAGTGAGAGCGAGAAGGAGGGAGTAATATTCTCCCTCTCGCTCGGCACTGCCGAGCGCTGCCGACACACCGATAGGCCGAGCGTCTCACTCGAGCGAGCATAGAGCGATTCAACGATGCTTCGGCCCGAAATCACGAGTCCATAAATGTAACGAAGCGAAATATGGAAATTGTAATAGCGTACGATTCCCATCACTGCCTTTTTTTTTTTTTTTTTTTTTTTACGAAAAGGAAAATTCGTAACGAATACCCCCTCCCCCGGGGTGGGGAGGGCGGTTATGTGGGGTTTCCACCCACTAAAAACCTCTTCGAGTTCCTTACTGCGCGTATGGAGAGGCCCCGGGAAACTTAAGATACCGTCCATGAGCCCCTCCCGCACTTCCTGAATTTTGTGACGGATGGGGGGAACTAACCCCATCCGTCACCCCTCCCTCCAGGGTTGCTTACGCACGGGCGCACGGCGATCCCCGACCGCGCGCCCGCCCCCGGGCGGGGGGGAGAGGAGTGACCACCTCCTAGGAGATGGGTTCCTCTCCCCCCCGCGCCGCCCCTCTGGAGGGCAGGCAGGGATCAGAGCTCGCGAGTGTTTCCACCCGCGGCCCCAACCCCCACCCCCCGCGGACCAGAGGGGACACCTGTGGCGGACCCCCCGTGGGTGATCCGCCCGAGCCCCCTCCAGCCCACCTCCTCTATTCCGGGGGGGACCGAGGGGGCGCGCCCGCGACCGGGACCCCGTAGGGGCCCCGCCCAGGACACCCCCCGACCCCCCCCACCTCCCACGACCGCGAACTTAGTTCACGGTCGAGGGGGAGGAGGAGCCCGCGGACCTAAGCCCGCGGACCCTCGTCCCCCTCCGCCCTTTCCTCCTTCCGTGCATCCTCCACCCCCCACCCGGTGCCCCGCAGACAGACCCGCTTCCGCGCACAGCGGACAACGCGGAGAAGCCGCCGGACAGAGGAGGGCCCTGTGGCCCCCCTCACCGCAGCGGTAGCAATTACCACTGCGGTCCTCACGCGCGGTGCACTCTATCCGGGTGTGCCCCAACCTCCAGCACCTAAAGCACCGGAGGGGGCGGGATGGCAACAACTCCACACGGGCCCTGACCCAGCCTATGTGGAGACCCTCCTCGATCACCTTTGACGCGACTTCTACCGGGCACTGGGCCCATACGACCCCCAACCCTCGCGGGAATCTACGAATCGCGCCGGTTTTCACTTCCTCGATCGGGCACTGCCCCATCACGGCCAGCGCCCTCCTCACTTCCTCCTCCGTTACGGAGTCATCCAGCCCTCCGACGCGGATTTCCGCACGTCTGGAGGGCCGGGTGACCCGCACTCCCTCTCCTAGCGTCTCGTGAAGGCGAGCCGCCAGTCGGTCCGTCTTGTTCGCGGCCCCCTCGCCCGAGACCTCCCACAGGAGAGACCCCGTCACCCCCCTTTTACACTGGAGGGCATCCAGTCCTATCTCTTCCAGGGAGATCTCCTCCCTGGCTCTCCTCATCACCTCTGCGTAATCGCCGCCCACCCCCGGCATTACGGTCACTCCCACCGCTGCCGTCTTGGGGGTGAACGGCGTTCTCGTCCTCTTCTTGCTTCTCTCTCCACCCCCCTGCCCCGGTGCCGTCACCCTCGTTCGCGCCTTATCCGCGTAGGTCACCGGTCGAACAGGAGGAGGAGGTGGTTTCCCTCCCGCGAACGGGATGGGAGGAGGAGGAGCGGCGCTCCTTCCCGTCCCCTCCTCACCCCTCCCCCCATTCAACGCTTTCACCTCCTTTGCCAGTCCTGCTATTCTTTTGTCAAGAGACAGCACCAGTCTCCTCACTTCTTCCGCACCGCTGCTTTCCTCCTCTGTCTGTGCCCCCATCTCTCTCTTCCCCGGGGACTCTTCCGTCTCCATTCGCTCGGCGGCCGCGATTTCCTCCCTCTTTCGTACGGCCTCTTCCCTCTTCGTCACCCTATCTTCCCTCTCCTTCAGGAGTCCTTCTCTTCTTTCGAATTCCTCTCTCATCGCTAGTGTCTGTCTTTTCATTTCTTCCTGCATCTCCTTCATTGTATTCAAATCTCTTTGTATCTCCTCCTTCATCTTGAGTGTCTCCTTCTCTTGGCTTGACGCTAACATCCCCTCTAGTTCTTTCTGCAAGCCTCCTCTCCGTCCTTTCCGTTCTCCCTCTCATCTCGTTCACCGTTGAGAAAATGGCAGCTATTACCATATCTTCTGACTCTTCATCCTTTCTCCTTATACTGCCTATTAGATGTTCCTCCGTCAGGTGTTCTATCCTCCTTTCCAGGTCCTTTGCGGACATTTCCGCCATCGCTTCAATTGTGAGAGGCGTTGGGAGACATACCTTCTTTTCAATTCGCTCCCACCTCTCCCTCTCCTCTCTCTCCCTCCTCTCTTCCTCCGTTTTCGTCGCCTTATCCGTTATCGCCGGTCCTTCCCTCGGCTGGATCCTCACCTTGTTGCCTTTTCCTCCCTCTTCCTTGTCTGGCTCCAGCCCCCTCTTCTTGCCCTGAAGCCCGGGGGTCCGAGATCCCGACGCTACAGGGTTTTGGGAAGGGGTGGGTTCTTTTCCCTTCCCTTCCTCTCTCCTCTTTACTTCCTCTTCCATCGCCGCGAGCATCTCCTTCTTTCTCTGGCTCCGTATCCTATTCTCCTCGGTCTCAGACCCCTCGGTGTCCAGCTCCTCGGTGTCCGACCCCTCGGGGTCTGACTCCACCACCTCCACCTCCACCTCATCCCTATCACTTCTAAGCTCCGCCGCTAATGCCTTGATGCTCTCTAGAGAGATCCCCCAACCATTATCTTCCCCCTTATCCTCTTCCCAGGTGGTAACCTTGTTCACCCCCCGGTCCACCTGAGACCCGGGAGCTTGCCCGTCGTCCGATGACGACGAGGGGCGAGCCGGGACAGTACCCGCCCCCCGCCGACCCCTGGGTGTCCGAACACCCTGGGGTGGTACGTTCTTATTCCTTTTGCCTGTCATTGTCATGATTTTCTACACGTGGTTTTATTTCGGGGTTTTCCTTCCCCTAGGTCGGTTGGCTCCCAAGCCTCATGAGCCCGACCTGCCCGAGCTAGGGTTCCCCGGGTTCGCCGCACCCGTTGCCGACGACGCCCCCCAAGAGCCCCGACAAGGGATCCCCGGAAACCGCCGCCGACCCCTTGGGGCCACCGCCCCCCGGTCCCGCCGACCGGAGAGCCCCGCCATCCCCCCCCCCCCGCGTAACGACGGGGGACCGGCCGAGCCATGCTCGATCCCAGCCCCCGCCGCCCGCGGGAAGGTGGGGCACAGGGCACCCCGGCCAACGCCGACCGACGGGCTCCAACACTTGTCACCGGCCCTTGCGTCCGGTGACCAGACACCGCCGGCCCTAATCCGGATTCCTTCCGGACGGCCCGGTGGGACTTCCCTCCTTGGGCCGCCCGGCCCCGACCTCGGATCATTTCCGAGCGGCCCGGGCGACCCCTCGATGGGCCCGCAATCGCAGGACCTGCCGGAGCACCGGCGTGCAATGGTCCTGCGATTGTTCCCCCATCCTGCCGGAGCACCGGCGTGCAATGGATGGAGGAAAGGCCCACCCTCCTGTTTGCCGGTGGAAGAATCAAAATCCCCTATCGGTCCCGGCTGACCGGGCGATTGAAGTCAGGGCCGCCAACCCCTACCGACCGTTGGAGTCTGGATGGCCGAAGCCTGATCCAGTCTCCTAAGCAGGGCGACCGGTCCCCCGGTTTTCTGTCTGGGTTTTCCTTCCCATAGGACGGTCGGGGGAGCAAAGGCTCTTCCCTCACGGCCCCGTCCGGCCGGACAGTTGTTTATAGAGGTAGTTTGCCTCGCGAGTCCTGAGAAGGACTCCCCGGCTCGGGACAGTCACGAGGACTGCCCCGAGTTACGGTACTGCTGTGCTCGGGCACTCCGGGTTCGCAAAACCCGTACCACTTGGTCCCCGCCGGCCCCAGAGGGTCTGGACGAGTCCCAAATGGCCCCTGGAGGGTTCACATCACTGCCTCCGTGTTACCGTCGCGACTTTGTCGACTTAATTACTATGCGCGTACTTATATCTAATGCCCGTCACTATTATGTATATCAGCCTATAATATTTTCCCAAATATATTTATATTTAACTTTTATTGTTTTACAAACGTCTTTTTATTATCTACTCGCGTTTCCTCGATCGCCTGTCTCGCCCTCGTGGACGGACATTGCGATCGTTACCTGCCGTCCTTTACCCGACGGTCCTCGTCTCGTGCTCGCTCCCGTCGCTCGGGCCGTCCGTCTCGCCTCCCCTGGTCGGCTCCTCGGCCCTCGTCTCCCGGATGCGCTCCACGAGCACTCGTGGGTCGGCTGTGCCCCCCGCGCTCGGGTGGGCGGTTGGCTCCCCTGGCAGCCCTGAAGGGTGCGGCTGCAAGGTCCCGCCCCAGTTTTGTCCGGAGGACACGGCGCATCCCCTCCCATGCGGGGCAGAATTCCAACGTATGCTGCGCCGTGTCCGCCTCCTCCGGGCAGTGATGGCACCCTGTAGTGCGTTCCTTTCCGATGCGGCACAGGTACTCACCAAAACAACCATGTGCCCGGTGAGCACCTGCGACGCGTGGAATGTGATTCCGCGTCCCTTCCGGCCCGCCCACTCTCTTAGAACGGGCCGGATGGCCTCTCGGACCCTCTCCCCTGACTGCAGCCGGGGGTCGTCTAACAATAAGTACGCCTCCCAGCTGCGGAAGAGGGTCTCCTTGGCCTTCAGCCTCAGCGCGGCCTTCTGACGTGGAATTAGCTCCACGGTCCCCCCGCCCTGATCTCGCTGACCCGCCGATAAGTGTCGGCCTGGGACAGGGCAACCAGGTGGATGGGGGGATCCCGGCGAGGGCCGTTGCCGCCACGTGGGAGACGGTCCTACAGGTGCGGGCGGTTCTCCCAGCAATCCTCCGCTGGGCCGCGACCAGGGGAGTGAATGTATGAAGCTTCGCTTGACTCCCTTAGCGACCTCATGGCGCTGGGAGTAATGTGCTTGCTCACGTGATAAAAAACTAACCTAGTTTATTTTGATAGATACTTGACACTCGTCGAATTTATGTTATAATTTTTTTTATCAGTATAATTCTGCAAAAATGCTTAAACATGTGATATTTTTAATATTACACTAACTTATGTCGAGCTTTATAATATTATTTTTGTGACAATTTAACCTTTAAACTACATAAGAAGAAAATAACGGTAACTTTATAAAATAATGATAACATGCATATACTTATAGTGTATTATATAATTACATAATTACAAATAAAAGAATAAAAGAAATGTACTTCAGTTCACATAATATTTGGCAGACTTTTCCTTTTCTGCACTAATTTTCTTCGGGGTTTCATTAATTTTCTGACAATTTTGCATCATGCGTGTTTGAATATAATTTTGAATAATTAAAGGAATCACATTGTTTTTGTGAAGAGTGCAAGGAAAAGTAAATAAATTCAATTGTAAAGCTTCGTTAATAACTTCTTCAAAAACATGTGTAGAATTAGAATGCTTGACGAAAAGATGTTCTAAAGATCTAATAAATAAATAAAATTTTCTATTTGGATGAGCAAAAGGAGCGGCTTGATTTTCGTTAATCACATTCAAAAACATAGCATTAAAATAATTAGTATGTTCTGTATGCTCGTCAGAGTTTAATAATGCATTTGTACATACTGAACAGTCTTTAACAAATGCAAGCATTTTGTGTGTCATGTTAGCTGTAAAGCAGTAAATAGCACAGTCCACCACTTCTGGTAGACTATAATCAGACTCGACATAATTTTCAAAGTCCCATGCTTCGTTTTGTACAGCATTGTTTAACTTTTCCTTAATTTTCAGTAAAAACTGTTTTGAGTCATCCGGCTTTGTGTAGATTTCTTTTAGTTGCGAAAGAGATATTAGTGGTTCATTATTCACATTCTTTATAACTGTGCAGTTTCCAGATGAAGGAGATTTTAAAATACCAAAGGTTGACAATATTTTATAGATTTGCAGAAACGTTGGGGTAGCGGGGTGATCATTACAACCGCCTACTTGCCTTATACTGCCAAAAAATCTCTAAAGAAAGGACCAATTATACGAAAATTTGTTAAAAATAGTAGAGCATAATGCAAAATTGAATACCTTTAAATATGCAAAAATACATTTTTTAATCAATCCTGAAAGTGAAATGAAAACTTAAACATTATGTAACCTTCTGGTTGACAGGTTTACATCGGTCATATCTATCGTATCGTAATGAATGAAAAAAATCATAAATTTAAATACATTTAAATCATTTAAACCAAAATTTTAATTAACTCAAAATTCACTCAAAATGTATTAGCGCTAGATTAAAACTATTACGTTTAAATGTTATCTTAATTATTATATTCTACCTTATTTATATAAATATATTACTACAAAATAGGGACACAAATATATCTGTGGAAATACTACAATTAACTAAAATTAAACCCATCAAACCTCAAGTGCGTCCTGATTAGTCTGGCCAAAAGTCTGGCCAGGTTATTCGCCATGGCCATGGCCCTGGGGGCAATGCGGGCAATGTGCTCGCCGAGACTGCCATCCTCCCTGAGCCACAGCCCTAAGTATTTGAGGCTGGGCTCAATCGGGACGCGGATTCCCTCCACCAACAGGCCGAGTTCTCGAGGAGGTAGGCCCCGCAACGACTTGTCGAAAAACCAAGTAGCTTGAGTTTTCTGCGGGGCCACCCTGAGACCCAGCCCCCTTAGGGAACGCACCACGCAGGCTGAGGCAGCGTTGGCCAACCCTAGTGCTTCCAGCCAGCCCTCCCCGCCAACCACGAGGTACAAGTCGTCTGCGTACCCCGTGAGATAGCAGTTGGCGGGAAGGGCGACCTCAGGATCATGTCATAGGCGATGATCCACAAGAGGGGCCCCAACACGGACCCCTATGGAACACCGCACTCGATGAGTTTGACCCTGAGGACCCCGTCCTTGTCCACGTACGTGAGACCTCTATCCCGGAAGTAGTCCTCCACGACCCGTATTAAGTAGGGAGGGACATCTATCAGTTCAAGGGCCCTCCCTATCACGGGCCATGGGAGGGAGTTGAAGGCGTTCCGGACGTCGAATGAGACGCCCAGAACCGCCCAACCCTCCCCCGTCATGGCTCTCGTGCGGGACAAGACGCTTAGCACCGCGTCGATTGTCGACCTTCCCGCACGGAAACCATCCCTCTGGAATAGATGCCGGACGAGGCGATCGGCGATGATCCTCTCGAGGATCTTACCCGCCTCGTCCAGCAAGCATATCGGCCTGTACGCGGACGGATCATCCGGTGGCTTACCCGCTTTCGGTAGAAGCACTAGGTTGGCCTCTTTCCGTAACTTGGGGAACCGGTCGGCCTTGAGGCACGCGGTAAATATCCGACGCATGCGACCGGCTAGTCCCCCGACGGCCGAGGTCCAGGCTCTTCCCGGAATTCCGTCAGGGCTAGGGGCTTTGCCTCGCCTGGCCCTGTGGAGAGCCCTCGCCAGCTCGTCCTCCGCGACTTCCAGCTCGTCGGTCCATTCCGGAGCAGGTTGCTCCGGAAAGCCCGTGTTCCCGCCTCTATCTGCGGGGAATAGGGCATCCACGACCTTACCGACAAACTGGGGGTCCAGAGTCTCCGTCATCGGGGGCGCCCATGGCCTGAGTCTGTCCAGGACCAGTTTGTAGGAGCGCTCCCACGGATCCTCATCCAGCGTGGCAAGGAGCTCCTTCCAGGAAGCCTCCTTGGCCGCCCTGATTGCTCGGGAGAGGTCCTGACGGGCAGTACGCCAGGCCTCTCCCGCCTCCTGCTCATTGAATAATCCGCGGCGACCCGCGCGGACCCTTCGCCATAACCTTTTGGCCCGGACGGAGGCCCGCCTTAGTTCGGCGATGGCCTCCGTCCACCAATACGCTGCGCGCCGCGGGGGAGTTCTGCGGAGGCGAGGCATTGCGAAGTCGCACGATCGCGACATCAGGTCCCTCAGCCTCTTCACCTCCTCGTCGACATCCTGGTCCCCCGTGGTCGCGCCCGGTGTTCCCTCATTGCCCTCGTCCCAGGATGGACCCGCCGCACGTAGGCGGTCCGGGTCCATCTTCTTGAGGGCCCATCTCTTCCTCTAGCCTTCCATGGCTATGCGGCGGGCCAGCATCTCAGGGGAGGTGACCTGGACCATCATGTATATATATTGATGGTCGGACAGCGTTTCGCAGTCCACGGCCACCTCCCACCCGCTTATAAGCCGCACGGCAGGGGGGGTCGCCCACGTGAGGTCAACCACGGAGCTCCCCTGCCGGCGCACGCAGGTGCTTTCGCGGCCTGTGTTTATCAAACACAGGTCAAGGCCCGCCGCCCACGTCTCCAGTGTACCGCCCCACCGGTTCGCGCGCGGGGATCCCCACAATGCGTATTTTGCATTGAAATCCCCGGCAACGATGACCTGGCTGGGAAGGTGCCGTCGGACGCACCCGTCTAGTGTGTCCAGCACCTCCTCGAATTTGGCCAGGTCGGCCTCGGTCGACTCGGCCTCCTCTTACGCCAATTGGCGAAGCCGGAGTTACGCCCGGCAACCAAATTCGCCAACATGGAGCTTTATTAGACATAAAGATATCATTAAGTTAATCATTCATTATTACAAGTCTTCCGCACTATCTATGAGGTGCCACTAATAGTGCGTTACGTTTTTAACGTGGACCTTCGCCTGTAGCCCTATTATACCACATTTTTTTATATATGTACATATATACAGATATAATTTCTGTATTTTCTACATCTATTTTTCATAGATGTGATGTCCACCCTCCAGGGGCCATTTGGGACTCGTCCGGACCCTCTGGGGCCGGCGGGGATCAAGTGGTACGGGTTTTGCGAACCCGGAGTGCCCGAGCACAGCAGTACCGTAACTCGGGGCAGTTCTCGTGACTGTCCCGAGCCGGGGAGTCCTTCTCAGGATTCGCGAGGCAGACTACCTCTATAAACAACTGTCCGGCCGGACGGGGCCGTGAGGGAAGAGCCTTCGCTCCCCCGACCGTCCTATGGGAAGGAAAACCCAGACAGAAAACCGGGGGCCCGGTCGCCCTGCTTAGGAGACTGGATCAGGCTTCGGCCATCCAGACTCCAACGGCCGGTAGGGGTTGGCGGCCCTGACTTCAATCGCCCGGTCGGCCGGGACCGTTAGGGGGGAGTTTCCACTCCTCCCGCCGGCCTAGAGGAAGGAAAACCTCGATAAGAAACCGTGGGGAGGGTCTCGAATCGCTCGACCATTGCACGCCGGTGCTCCGGCGGGTCGGGGGATTCGGACTCGTGTTTGGGGGGACAGGCTTTCTCTCGTCCATTGCACGCCGGTGCTCCGGCGGGGCGGGAGGGAGTTCTGTTGGGGTCTTTTCGGGAATCCGGGGAGGGAGGTCCTCACTCCCGAGGCGGGCAGGGATGCCGTCTCGCTGAGGGAGTGGGAAGACCCCCGTCTCGTTACCCATTGCACGCCGGTGCTCCGGCAGGGGAGACGGGGGTGACCCTCTTTCGGGAGTCCCTGTACGTGGTGCAGGGTCGACTGGAGGGGAGGCCAGTGTTGGAGATTCGCACACCAGGGACGTGGTCCCACACGGAGGGTAGCTCCGGGCCGCTCGAACATATTTCGAGGTCGGGGCCGGGGCTACCTGGGTGGGACAGACCCGTCGGGCCGCTCGGACGTATTCCGAGGTCGGGGCCGGCGGGTCTGGCCGCCGGGCGCAAGAGACCGGCGGCGCGTTCAGGTAACTTCGATGGTCGGGGATCGCATCCCTCCCGAACCCGGCCATCGGAGTAGACGGTTAGCCAGGGCGCGGAGGTTACCTCGGCCCTGGTTAAGGAAAAAACGCTGGTCGCCACGGCGGGCAGGACCTTGGGTGGGGTGCGACACCCTCGGTACCTGTCTGTCCGTGGGGCCCCCCGCGTGGCGGCACCCGCTGCGGAGTCCCGGGAGTCGGAGCCCGGGATCCCCCGAAAGCTGGTAAGAGAGTCCTCTCCCACGGGCGAGTAGGGGCTAGGACCCAGTGCCCGCGATGTTTATTCCGGGGGCCAGAGGGGAAGGGTGGCTCCCCAGGTGAGTACACCGGGGCACGGTCGGCCGGAAGTAATTTCGGTCGGCCGTGGGGCGCGCCCGGCCACCCGCATAAAGGCCGCAGCGGGACAGTGGGATCAACGAAATAATGGCCTTACACAAAACATGACCAAAAACGGAGGAGGAGAGGAGAGCGATTGCTCTCAGAGGGGGGACGACTTTACCATCCCACGCTTCTCAGCGCCGAAAAGCGTGAAGGAGCGGATGGAAAGAATCAGCCGGGAGAGGCTGGAAGAAGGAAACAAGCGCTCCCGCTCTGTTAATGGACAGAGGAAGGGCAGGTCGCGGTCGCCACACAAGGCGAAAGAAGAGAGGACAACCCCGAAGTCTGGGAAAAACGCGAATAAGAAGGGAGGGGCGTCGTCATCCCGGGAGGAAGACGAAGAGGCGGTCACAGTCGACGTGGTGGCCGACTCCGATGAAGAGGAGAAGGATATCCCGGCCTCTCCCCCTCTCCCCTTGGGACAGAGGGGCGACTTTGCGGGGGTACAGGACGTGGTAAGAGACCACCTGGATGACACCCAGAGGGCAGTGGAGGAGAAGTTAGGCGTAGGGAACTGCCCACAGATCAGGATGAAAAGGCAGGAGGGTGGACAGGGGAGGAAGGCGGAAACAGGCGATTATTATTTGAAACGCCTGCGGGAAGCCACAAACTCCCTGTTGGCGGAAGCCGAAACGCTCAGAGCGCTAAAGGCTGGATTGGCGCCGGAGAATCTGTCCATCAGCAGGAGAAAGGAGGAAAAGAAAATGGAGGAGGAGTTGAGGATGGCGCCGACCGAGACAATTCCAGCGAGAATCCTGGAAGCGGTCAACAACATCGACATGGTTGCCCAAAAATCTAACAACCTAAAGGGAGAATTCACAGGAATGTTGAATAAAGCCGCCGCGATAGTCAAGGTAGGAATATCGCAAATAGTAGAGAGGGTTGACAGTAACACTGCCAAAGACCAACACACAATGGAGGCGGAAGCAGACTTGCTCCGACGAAAGATAGAGGAACAAGAACGGGAGCTCGAGAGCCTAAGACAGCTCAAGAGCCTGTTCGACGCGCAGCAGCGAGAGCTCCAAACGCAACAGGAGCAGATAAATCAACTGCTGCAGATGGTGGGAAAGAAGGCAGACGATACAAAAATAACGCACAAGCCTGCCGACAGAGGAGCGAAGAGGAAGAAAGTAAACCCCTTCCCCTCCTCGTCGGAAGAGGACAACGGGAACTACGGGCGGGATGAATGCCCGGAAGATACGGAAATGTCCGAGGAAACAGGAGGGCCAGATAGGGAAAAGGAAGAATCTGAGGCCTATAGGAAACGGATTATGAAGGAGATAGCGGAGGAGGGCATGCCAGAGGTGGTACGTCCCCCACTGCAGGGGAAACAAAAGGTGATGGAGCCGGCAGTTCCCCCATCTGCTTCCGGGGTAGGGTCAGCAGTCCCGACTGCTGACACCATGGAAAAGCGGCTGGCCACCATGCTGGTCAATTGCATAACTGAGAAGGTGGGAGAGATGGAGAAGCGGTTGGAGGAGAAACTCCGACCGGTAGTGAACATGCTATCGCAAACAACCACCACCGCGAAGAAGACGAACGAGGAAAGGCTCCCTTCTCAGACGAGCAAGAAAACCCCGCAGGCAAAGGAAGAGGAAAAGGAAAAGGCCAAGGGGAAGAAAGGAGGGACTCAGGAGAAGAAGCCTCCTAATGAAGGAGGCCCGAAGCCCATCACTCAAAGCCAAGGATCCACACCCCCGACACAGGTAAGCGGGGAATTGTGGACGAAGGTGATTGGGCGGAAGGAAAAGGCTGCTGCGAGCAAACAGGCGAAGCAACAGCAACAGCAGGAGAAGAGGAAGAACGTCAGCGCTGCTACTCAACAACAGCAGCAGCGAGGACAGCCGAAAAGGAGGGAACCTAGGACTTCGGCGGTCACCCTGACGTGCCCCCCGGGCATGTACGCCGAACACATGGGGGCCGTCAGGAGGGCCATCGATCTGAAGACCCTGGGGATAGACAAGCCTCCAAATACGAGGAGGACGGCGACGGGTGCCTTGAGCATCGAGCTGTCGGGGCAAGGAAGCGCCGAAAAGGCGGACGCCCTGGCAGCGAAGATGGGAGAGGTGCTCGCCGGGAAAGAGGGTGTGAAGGTGGCCCGCCCGACGATGACGGCGGACATCAGACTGTCCGGCTTTGATGAGTCGGTGACAGCGGAGAAGATCGGGCGGGCAGTGGCGGAGATCGCAGGAACCCCCCCGAGCTGTGTCGCTGTGGGGCCGATAAGCCAAGGCCCGAGGGGCATGGGCACGATTGTGGTAAAATGCCCAGTGAAGACGGCCAACGCAGTGGCAAAGGAGGGTAAGGTTGTAACCGGACGTTACCCTCCGGGACTGTGGGACACACGAAATGTCTGCCTATCACCCGGTCGCCACTCGGTTTCGCCTGTATCAACCGAGAAGGTATTCTGATTTCCTATTTCGATACGCTGATTACACTTTATTAATCCCCCTTTCTGTTTCAGGTCGCCGCCTAGGATGCCCCGCTGCCGCTGCCTGCTGCCCCGGATCCTCGCTTTACCGCATACCAGAACAACGATGGACAACGCTGGACTTCGCCGACGTCACAGGTAAGTAGGTAATTAGTACGCGTAATTAATCGAAACTCATTTTCAGCTTCTTGTCTCGGAAGGATCTTCACCGCCGCCGACTATTCCGGATCCTCGCTTTGTCGCATACCGGAAGTACGTGGGACACCCGATGGATCGTTCTCGAAGGACAAGGTACGTAGCAGGTAAGTATTTACTCTACACTGCGTATAATTTAACAACTTATCTTTATTCCAGATAGCTGTGCTTCTTTACTTTACAATATTTCCACACACTTGTGCTTGGTTACGCAATCGCGTGTTACAATTCTCCGCACCCTCGTGCTTAATGCGTCGTGACGCGTGGTAATTGATTACCGCTCGCTTTCGTATCGCAAGTGAGTTTTACGCGATGGTACGCGGGCGTTCGCGGTTGTATTATACCGTGTATAACTATTAGTTCGTTCCGACTTCGTATTCGCGAGACACAATGACCGCGATTGTATTATACGTTGTACGCCGAAAACGAGTGTTCGCTACCACGGTATCCGAGAGACTGCCTCGAGTTACCGTGCTCTCTCGGCGTCCCCACTTCGGGATCGCTTCCCCTTCTCTCGGCCCTTACTGCGTCGCAGTAACTTTCCGTATCGGGCCGTGCCAGCTTTCACTTTTCTTGCCCCGTTTTTTTTTATGTTTGCGCGCTCGCGTTCACGCGCGTCCCGCGTGTCGCGCTTCCAGAACTGTCGATCCGCCGATCTCTCTGGCGCCTCCGCTCGCACGCAATTGTCGCAGTCGCATCTCGCACTCGCATCGCGTCGCTTTACGTGCGCCGTTATGCGCCTCCGCGTGTCCTTGTCGCACGATAGTCAAGTGTCTACACGCTCGCGAACTTTCTACCGCGGTCCGCATACATGGGTCCTCTCGGACCCTGGGCCCCTATCCTCGCCGTCTCGGTACCCCGTGGCCGGGGTTCGCCTCCGGTCGTCTGGGTTGTCCTCTGGGGTCCCTCCGAGGACGTTACATGCGTCACCCTCCGCCGGATGCCCGTGGCTTCCGCATTCCCGCGGACACTCCGTGTCCGGGGCACAGCCTCTCCTGGCTGTCGGATAGCGCCTCCGCCTGCATGGGTGACCTTCTGGGGCTCCCCTCGTTGTTCCCCGACTCTGACTTCCCGGCTGGGATTGTCCCGTCGCGAGATCTCGCGGACACTATGTGTCCGGGCCATCTCCGTACATGGTCGCAGACATGTGCCGGTCGTGCGGCTGGCCTTGGGAGGTGCCCTTGATCCTCCTCCGCTGGTTGTTTGCCCGGTGGGATTGTCGTGTCCCCCCTTTCCGCCGGACACTACGTGTCCGGGCTATCTCAGGACCCCGTGGTCGCAGATAGGTGCTGGTCGCGCGGATGGTCCTGGGAGGAGCCCGTGGTCGTCCTCCGCCGGTTGTTTGCCCGATGGGACCGCTGTGTCCTCCCTTTACGTCGGACATTACGTGTCCGGGCTATCTCTGGACCCCGTGGTCGCAGACAGGTGCTGGTCGCGCGGATGGTCCTGGGAGGAGCCCGTGATCGTCCTCCGCCGGTTGTTTGCCCGGTGGGACCGCTGTGTCCCCCCTTCACGTCGGACATTACGTGTCCGGGCTATCTCGGCTCCCTGACGTCATCGCGCGACGCGGTTTGCGCGAGTGGTCTCCGGGGGGTTTCCCCGGAGGTGTCTTACCGTCCGCGTCGTTCTGTCATGCCCGCGAGTTATCGACCGCGGGACATTTTCGCTGTGCTAACTATGTGTCGGCGCGTTATCGACCGCCATGGTAACATACTCGCGCTCGGTAGTGCGGCGATTGTCTTACCTACTCCCGGCTGGCGGGCACGTGCAGACGATATATCTCTTCGTAACCGTCGCGACTCTACGTCTCCATGTTCGGAGCGCAACGAATGCAACATCGTATATGTGTACGCAATCTATACTTGTGCGCGGGATATGGCACGAAGATACCACCGGTGTCTCATTGAACGAAAACTCCATTTATTTGTTGACTGTGTCTCTGTACACACGGTGGCTCGGAGAAAAGAAACCCTATTACCTATTTGCTCACGCAACGCAGGAAAATATATTTAAACAGGCGCAACATAACTATGTGTCACCGCGTGTGACATGGCGCAAAACATATAACGCAAATTACTATTTAATAAACCGCAAAAGAAAACTATGTCGCCCGTGTGACGCGGCGCAAACAAAACGTAGCCTAAATCGCAAAATAAAATGTCTTTATATATATTTCTTCACGCGTCCTTGTCACTTAACCGGGAACGATAATAACGATAATCGTAATTATGCGATGCGCTTATGGCGCCCTTCTCTCTACTCCCTGACGGGAGAGAAGTCAGTGTAGCGTGAGCGGGTGCTCACGCTTTGGAACGAGGCGTCCGAGGACGTCTCACTGAGTAGGAGGGGCATGTCCGGCCACACCTCCATCACCTCCGGCTCGCCCGCCGCCAGTGCTCGTCGCACCTCCTCCTCCACGCTGGGTCTTCATGGACCCGGGCTTACCTGTGATGCCGTGATAACGCGTGTCAGCACGACACGCGGGCTACCGCGAGGTTCGACCTGCGGATATCGAGCGTGCGGTCGCAAGGTGATGCTGGGGTGGACGCGAGCCAAAGCGGAGGTGCTCACAAATCGTCCACTTCAGTGCTACCGATGCCTTGAGGTAGGACACACGAGGGCCGCGTGTCGTAGTGAGACAGACCGTGCAACCGCACACTCGATATGCGACGCCTAAGTACCGGCAAAGCGACGTCGTTCCAATTTTAGGTCGAGAAGGGGCCGACCGGAGGCGGAGCTGACCAGCAGTGGAGGCGACACGGCCGGCGAGCCGGTAATTAGAGAATAGTGCCGGACAGGGCGAGTCCGAAGGGCCCTTATGGCCAGCGTTGTCTTAGGAGATAAGGTTACGTGCCCGCGAGACGGGAGTCATTATTGTTACGAAAATAGAAACATTTTGCATCCACGCACATACTCCCAAAGTGCGATCCGCCTAACACTCGAGCGGTTGTGCCGTGAACGAACGGATACCGCGCGGCAAGAATATGGTCGACACAAAGACTACGCGGACGCCGCGTTCGGAAGACTTCCGGAGATACCCACGGGGGCCACCCACGCAAGGGCGTGCATTTCCGGCCGTCAGGGGCAAAGTTAGCGAGTCAGGGTCTTCTCAGACCCATGTGGACGATCGGCGTGAGGTCCCGAAATCCGCGTAAACGCCGGGAGCGATCGAGAATGCGTCCGCGAAGCCCGACGCAGCGAAAGAACCGAGTTCTGACCGCCGGAAACGGAGATACCGAAACCGGGTCGCCGGAGACCCATGTAGGCCGACGACGTAAGTCCCGAAATCCGCGTAAACGCCGGGAGCGATCGAGAATGCGTCCGCGAAGCCCGACGCAGCGAAAGAACCGAGTTCTGACCGCCGGAAACGGAGATACCGGAACCGGGTCGCCGGAGACCCATGTAGGCCGACGACGTGAGTCCCGAAATCCGCGTAAACGCCGGGAGCGATCGAGAATGCGTCCGCGAAGCCCGACACGGCGAAAGAACCGAGTTCTGACCGCCGGAAACGAAGATACCGGAACCGGGTCGCCGGAGACCCATGTAGGCCGACGACGTAAGTCCCGAAACTCGCGCAAACACGGAAAGCGATAGAGAGAACGTCCGCGAGCAGTAGGACAGCGAGAAAACCGCGTTCCGACAAGCGGGAACTGAGTTCCCAGAACCGGGTCGCCTGAGACCCATGCGTGCGAACGGCGTGAGTCCCCGACTCTGCGTAGGCGCCGCATACGGCGGAGAGAACGTCCGCGGAGACGAGAGCAGCGACCGAACCGCGATTCGGCCGGCCGGAACTGCGTTCCGGGAACCGGGTCGCCTGAGACCCATGTGAGCGAACCACGTGAGTGACCGAAATCGCGTAAACACCGTATGCCGTCGGGAAGCGTACGGGGAAGCGAAGATGCGAGAAATGGAAAAGAGTCGAATGATCCAGAAACAAAGCACGGGAGACGCGCGTGATGACGATCTCGAAAACAACGGAAAAAACCGCGCAAGAAAAGAGAAAGCTGGCACGGCCCGGTACGGAAAGGTACTGCGACGCAGTAGGGACCGATGGAGAGGGAAGCGAATCCGAGGTGGGGACGCCTAGAGAGCACGGCAACTCGAGGCAGTCTCTCGGATACCGTCGTGGCGAACACTCGTTTTGACTATACACGTATATTACAATCGCGGTCATAGCTTCTCGCGAATACGGAGTCGGAACGCGCTATTAGTTATCGGCGGTATATAACAACCGCGAACGCCCGCGTACCATCGCGTTAAATCTACTCGTGATACGAAAGCGAGCGGTATATCATTACCACGCGTTACGGCGCATTAAGCACGAGGATGCGGAGAATTGTAACACGCGATTGCGTAACCGAGCACGAGGGTGCGGAGAAATTGTAAGAGTGGAGGAACACGGCTATCTGGAATAAAGATAGTTGTTATATTACATGCAGTGTCGAGTTAATACCCACCTGCTACGTACCTTGTCCTTCGAGAACGATCCATCGGGTGTCCCACGTACTTCCGGTATGCGACGAAGCGAGGATCCGGAATAGTCGGCGGCGGTGAAGATCCTCCCGAGACAAGAAGCTGAAAATAAGTTTCGATCAATTACGCGTACTAATTACCCACTTACCTGTGACGTCGGCGAAGTCCAGCGTTGTCCATCGTTGTTCTGGGATGCGGTGAAGCGAGGATCCGGGGCAGCGGGCAGCGGCAGCGGGGCATCCTAGGCGGCGACCTGAAACAGAAAGGGGGATTAATAAAGTGCAATCAGCGTATCGAAATAGGAAATCAGAATACCTTCTCGGTTGATACAGGCGAAACCGAGTGGCGACCGGATGATAGGCAGACATTTCGTGTGTCCCACAGTCCCGGAGGGTAACGTCCGGTTACAACCGCACCGGTGCCTGTTACCGGTGCGGGGGACAGGGGCACGTGGCACGCGGATGCGAAGCGCCTGTGCACTGCGCAGTGTGCGAAAGTAAGGGCAGGCCGGCCAACCACAGAGTAGGCGGCAAGGCCTGCCCTGGGGGACGAGGGAGCGCACCCCCCAAAGGAGGAGAAAGGAGACAAACGGTTCCCAAATCACAGGAAACTGGCGTCAAGGAAGAAGGGAAGAAGACGGAGACGAAGAAAGGGGCCAAACCGAGGGTGGCCTTAATCGAGCGGGTATCTGGCTATGAGAGCAAAGGGAACGTCATAAAAGTGACGGTCCCCAAGGGCCAGAAAACGGCGGGAAAGCCAACTGCCGCAAAGGACAAGGCGAAGGAGGGCAATGTAGGAAGGGTGGAGCCTACAGTGAGACTGGAGAGGATGGACGTGGACGAGGAAGACGCCCACGTAACGAACGCAGAGGCGAGGATGGAGGGACTCGAGGCGACGACAAACAATGACCCTCAGAGTCCTACAAGCCAATTTGAACCACACCCGCGCTGCGCAGGACTTGTTTGTCCATACAATGGCGGAGCGCGGGTGTGGTCTCGGCATAATCGCGGAGCCCCACAGGGTCCCAACGGCCCACCCATGTTGGGCCCAGGATAGCAGGGGGCTAACCGCGGTCACGTGGAGGAACGTGCCAGAATCCCCTCCGTGCAGAATACTAGAGGCCGGAGAGGGATTCGTGGCGGTACAATGGGGGGGCTCATCTCCGTGGTGAGCGTTTATGCCCCTCCGAGGTGGGACCGAGTCAGGTTCGGGCACGCGCTCTACGAGATAGAGGCGTGCGTCCGACGCCAATTGCCTGGCCGTGTCCTGGTGGCCGGGGACTTTAACGCAAAATCCGCGTTATGGGGTTCCTCGGCCACCGACTGGAGGGGCCGCGCGGTGGAGACATGGGCGGCGGGCCTCGGCCTGTGCCTACTGAACACAGGCCGAGAGAGCACCTACGTGAGCCGTCAGGGGACCTCGATCATCGATTTATCGTGGGCAAACCCCCTGGCGGCTCGCGAGATAAGCGGGTGGAGGGTGGCTACGGACCAGGAGAGTCTCTCCGACCATCTCTACATAGAGATGACGGTCCGGGCCACTCCTCCGGGGCTGCTTGCCCGCCGCCGCGCGAGGGAGAAAGCCACACGGAGATGGGCCTTCAAGAAACTGGACCGGGACCTGATGGAAGCGGCGGTCTTGGTCCAGACATGGGGAGAAGAGGGCGGCGACGCCGGGGAGATCAGGGACGTGGACGCAGAGGCGGAGGGGCTGGTCGCAACTATGTCGAGGATTTGCGACGTGGCCATGCCCCGCGTCCGAAGACTCCCCCCCCGGCGCGCCGCCAACTGGTGGACGGAGGAGATCGCGAGCCTGCGACGCTTCTCCGTCCGCCACAAGAGGACTTACCAAAGGGCGCGCGCCGGTAGACGCGGCGCTCGAGAGGAGGAAGCGGGTGAGGCCTGGCGTGCTGCCCGCCAGGACCTCACCCGAGCCATTTTCGTGGCCAAGGAAGCGGCCTGGAAAGAGCTCACCGCGAGCGTGGAGGAGGATCCGTGGGGGCGCCCATATAAATTGGTCAAAGACAAGCTGAGACCATGGGCGCCTCCGCTCACGGAAAGTTTGGACCCCCAGTTCGTCGACCGGGTGACGAACACGCTGTTCCCGGTCGGAGACGGAGGCGAGGTCCTATTCCCGGAGATACCGCACCGGGAATGGGACGACGAACTGGGGGTCACGGAGGAGGAGCTCGCGAGGGCGCTCCGCAGGGTCAGGAGGAGCAAGGCTCCTGGCCCTGACGGAATACCAGGCCGCATGTGGGGACTGGCCGGTCGGATGCGGAGATTGTACACCGCATGCCTGAGGGCCGGCCGGTTCCCCACAAAGTGGAAGAGAGCCAGTCTGGTGCTCCTACCCAAGGCGGGGAAACCAGCCGACTCCCCGTCTGGGTATCGGCCCGTGTGCCTGCTGGACGAGGCAGGAAAGGTGTTCGAGCGGATCATCGCCGAACGCCTCGCCCAGCATCTCTCCCGGAGAGAGGACGGAGGACTGTCCAAGGACCAATTTGGCTTCCGTGCGGGCAGATCGACGGTCGACGCCATCAAACGCGTCTTAGCCCGTACAGAGGCCGAGATCGAGGAGGGGAGGGTAGTGATGGGCGTTTCTTTTGATGTGAGAACTCCTTGCTTCAACTCCTTCCCCTGGCCGGTATTGGGGGAGGCCCTGTTGAGGTTCGAGGTCCCCCCATACCTAGTGGAGATTGTCCTCGATTATTTCCGGGAGAGAGGAATGGTCTACACGGACCGAGACGGAGTTCTGAGGATCAGGCTAATGGGATGCGGGGTGCCCCAGGGATCAGTCCTGGGGCCCCTGCTCTGGATCATAGGGTATGACCCGGTCCTCAGAACACCCCTCCCCTTGCGGTGCTGGCTCTCGGGATATGCCGACGACATATACCTGGGAGTCAGCGGGGAGGGGTGGGAGGAGCTTACCAGACTGGCAGAGGTGGCAGCTGCGTGTGTGGTGCGCTCGATAGGGAGGCTGGGCTTGGAGGTGGCCCCGCAGAAGACGGAAGTAACCGTCTTCTACAATAAAAAGCGGGGCCACATACCTCCTCCGGAGGGGCTCAGCCTCCGCGTCGAAGGAGTCGACGTCCCGGCCACTCCTCACCAGAAGTACCTGGGAGTGTGGCTGGACGGCCAGAGGAGTTTCAGCAAACACGTGCTCGCGTAACGGAGAAGGCGGTCGGGGCAGCCAACGCCCTGGTCCGACTCCTGCCGAATATCGGCGGGGCTAGCGGGCGCGTGAGACGCCTCTACGTGGCGGCAGTCCAATCGGTGCTGCTATATGCAGCGCCGATTTGGTGGCGTAAGGTGGGAAACACCACCCGCCTTAGGAAGAGGATGGCGGCGGCCCAGAGGACAATCCTCATAAGGGCCGCCAGAGCCTACAGGACTGTCAGCCACGTGGCGGCGTGCATCTTCGCCGGGACCCCCCCGGTACACTTGATCGCAGAAGGTTACGCCGAGATGTATGACCGTACAAAGGCGATCAGGGCCAACCTGGGGGCGGTTCCGCCGAGGGCAAGAGGGATGCTGAGACTCCAAATCGCGCAGTCCGTAGCAGCGAAATGGAAGGATCACCTGCTTGATCCAGGACTTCCAAGCGAAAGACTGCGCGAGGCCGTCCAGCCAGTACTGGAGGAGTGGGTGGAGTGTAGGAAAAGAGGATCTACATTCCACACATCGCAGGTGTTGTCCGGTCACGGATGTTTTGGGCAATACCTGCGATGGATCGGGAAAGAGAAGCTCGGGAAGAGCGCTCCACACGCTGCCATCACTGCCCGGAGGAGGCATACACGGCGCAGCACACGCTGGAGAGCTGTCCAGCGTGGGCAGGAGAGCGCCGTGTCATTCGGGCAGCGATAGGGGAAGACCTCTCCCTCCCGGCCGTCGTACGAGCGGTGGTCGAGGGGGGGGGGAGATAGATAGGAAATGGGGAGCGTTCGTCTCCTTCTGCAGCAACGTAATGTTGCGGAAGGAGACGAGCGAGAGGGTTAGGAGGAGGGAGATCGATCCCCCTCCGCCCGACAGTAGTGACGACGAGGGAGTTGGGGCGCCGAGGCCGCCTCCGCCCCCGCCGGTCAGGCGGAGACGGAGGCAGGGAGGTCAGAGAGGCATCGGCGCCCGGGCCGCGGCTATTGACATGGCACAATAGCCGCGGCGAAGGAATAAGCGACACGCCTGGGGAGGGCCGGGGATGCTCCCTTCCGATGGGAGGAACAGTCTCCGCGCCCCTCCCTGGGCACCTTCCGCGTCTCCCCCTCTTGGGGGTATCGGTGGGGCGGGGAAGGTGGCAATAAAGAAGAGAGGGAGCGAGCGTGTGCGTGACACGAGAGCAAAGATGAAGGAGTAGGCGACGCATCTGGGGGTACAACCCCCTGGATACCTCCCGCGTCCCCCCCCCCCCTTGGGGGTGTCGGTGGGGCGGGGAGGGTGGCAGCAAAAGGAAGAGGAAGTGTGAGTAGGTGTGACGATCGAGGGACGGCGACGGGTGGGCGATTCCCCCCCCTGGGGGGATCGACCTGCTCGCCGCCGAGAAGGCCGAGAGGCCGGAAGGAGGCGCGGCGGCTCGGGAGGGGCTCGGGTGGATCCCCCAAGGGGGTTCCATCACGTTGTGCTCCTCGCGGACCGCGGTGGGGGCGGGGGGGGCGGGTCTCCGGGGGTGGCAACACCCACGGGTTCTCGGTCCTCCCCCCCTGCCCTCCACGGGAGGGCGCGGGGGAGGGAGGAGCCCGCTGCTTTGACAGCGGTCACTCCTTTCCCCGCCCGGGGGCGGACGTGCGGTCGGGGAAAGCCGCGCGCCCGTGCGCAAGCAACTCCGGAAGGGGGGGTGGCGGATGGGAGTGATGTTCCCCCATCCGCCACAAGTTAGTTATGTCCGATGGACATGGCGTGGGGAGGCTCGCGGAAGGATAATAATACCCAGGGCCTCCCCTTCATAGCGCCGAGAGGAACATCCGGGGGAGTTTTAGTGGGTTGGAGTCCCACATCACCGCCCTCCCCGCCCCGGGGAGGGGGTATGCGCGCGCATTTCTCCCTCGTAAAAAAAAAAAAAAAAAAAAAAAAGATGTGATGTCCAACACAGAGTGTTCGACAATTTTTTAACACATCTATTATTATTTATACATGTAATGTCCAACACACAGTGTCCGACAATTTTTTATTTTGATGTCCAACACACAGGGTATCCGACAATGTTTTAACACATCTATTATTATTAATAGATGTGATGTCCAACACATAGAGTGTCCGACAATGTTTTAACACATCTATTATTATTAATAGATGTGATGTCCAACACATAGTGTCCGACAATTTTTCAAAAACTTCATTTACAGTTTAAATGTTTTATCTAAAAGTTTCACAATTTGTAACTTCGCTTTTCATTTCTTATTATTATGAATGTGATCGAAGTTTACATTAATGAAATAATTAACGCAGTGTTTTCATTTTACACTTTATATTAATACTGTTAAATGATGATACTGTATTATTACTTTTTGACATTTTACGTTCATGCGTCTTATCAAGATTTGCATGTTTTTATTAAAATTATTATTCGTTTATTTTTCGATGCAAATACGAAGTAAAAAACATAAACGTAAAATATTTATGAGAAATAAGACAATGTAAGAGTAATCTTTTGAACAATGTTTATTATATTAAGAAATACAAACAAATACATAATTTACATTTATATAATATGCATTTTTGATATCGGTAGAGATTACATGATCATTGTTATGTGCTATGTCGATAATTTTGCAATTTTACCGATAACGCATTCACGTTTCTCGCGATGCGATTTTGTTTATCCTAGCCTCTTGCCGTCTTGCAAATCGCCGTGTCACAGAGGGTCCTGATCTCTATTTGCAACACACACCACACACATACATTTCTTTTTACTTCCTTCATTTTCATTTTTTCTTTATTCATTTCTTTCGCTTTTCCTTTTTATTGCTTTGTTTCCGATATGGAAACGTGTGATGCATTGCCCAAAAAACGTAAGCGAAGTTTTGTAGAAGCTTGGCTTAGTGATAAGCGTTATAAAGATTGGATACGTTAAGTATCATCTGATGAAAGTCTTTATTTTTGTACTGTTTGCAATAAAAGTTTTTCCTGCAATGGAGCACATGTTAACAGACATGCAGGTTCTGCGTGCCACCGAAAGAATTTAAAAGAAAATGTGTCATTATCTAATGATGATGACGTATGTTGTGTGATGATAATCTGATTCGTTGCGCCGAGTAAGATTAGGAATCAGGTATGGCAATAGTTGACAAGAATGACAAGCGCGTAGTTCGCAAGGATGACAGGAATGGAGAACGCAAGGATGAATGGCGCGCAGAGCAAAGATGTCTAGCGCGCAGATCACAGGAACGACAGGAACGTAGAAACGCAAGGATGAATGGCGCGCAGAGCAAGGATGTCTAGCGCGCAGATCACAGGAACGACAGGAACGTAGAACGCAAGGATGAATGGCGCGCAGAGCAAGGAGTCTAGCGCGCAAATCACAGGAACGACAGGAACGTAGAACGCAAGGATGATTGGCGCGCAGAGCAAGGATGTCTAGCGCGCAGTTGATCCCGTTGAGCTGATTGGTTAGCTAGGGAATAGCGGTAATCTCAAAAGCGGTGTATCAAACAGTGTTGTGTCAGCAGAGTAACGTAAGTCATCAATCGCGGTTAACAATTGTTGCGGTAATCTCACCACAACGTCAGGCAGATCGCAAAGCCACGCGGTAAACCACCACAACGTCAGGCTGATCGCAAAGCCACGCGGTAAAGCACCACAACGTCAGGCTGATCGCAAAGCCACGCGGTAAACCACCACAACATCAGGCTGATCGCAAAGCCTCGCGGTAATCCGCCACAACGTCAGGCTGATCGCAAAGCCAAGCGGTAATCCACCACAACGTCAGGCTGATCGCAAAGCCAAGCGGTAATCCACCACAACGTCAGGCTGATCGCAAAGCCAAGCGGTAAACAAGCATCATCGTAATGTCCATCAAAACCTCAATCGTGTGAGTCTGCAGATATCCCGTTCGTAGCGAATCAATGATCGGCTCATAATCTTCTCGTCGGCATACGCAAGGAATCTCGGTGAGAATAGAATTATCATTAGCGGAGAACATGTATTAATGCAGTAAATAGATTATTAAGAGAACAAACACGAAACATTCGCAAGGGAAAATTAACTCACGTTCGTTCACATAGAAACAATGTCACAATGTCGAAGAGAAACAACGCACGTACGCAAAGGAAAAATACCGGGTCACCCGTACGCGAAATAGTACATCGCAACGCGAATATCATATCGAGAGATAAAGCAATGCCATAACCGGCTACGGATACGCGCAATGAAAAGGAACTAAGATCGCCCGCACACAAAAGTACATATAACGCGGATATTTAGTATCACTTCCACCACCACGTAGCCGCCGTAGTCGCGGGGTAAAAAAAATGACTGGAAATACCGCATAAGCATTCCTCTAATATCGTAGCAATAGTATCGAGCAATCAAACCTGAAGTCTTTCTCGAGGAAGGAAGCAATGACGTCACAAATCTCGGGAGTCTCGATGACAATTCAGATGGGAATGTTTTGGACCGGATGCAAGGATGTAAAGGTGGAAAGGCCGGGGCATCAGAGCGTCCCGTCAGACCTCGTCAATCTCCGCCACGGCTCCGTCGAAACCCCTCCGCGTTCCGCTCGACTCCCCCAGCGCCTCCCCGCTCCGGGACGCGAACGAACGACACAATCTTGGGAGAAGTTGCTCAGTTGCTCCCCACGACGATACGCGCACTCTCCTCGTCTCGCCTCACCTCAGCAATCTCGATGTCAATTACAACTATTAGAGCACGAAAAAAAAACATCAAGCACACCGAATGACACGAAGGAATAACAACGGTTGCTAGGGCCGGTGCTTCACCGTTGCCCGCGTTTGCTGACCGTCGCGCGCTCTCCCCGATCCCGCTCGCGAAGTCCGAGCCGGCGTCACGGCGCCCATTTTCAAATCGACGCTATCGTCGCTATCGTCGATTTCGAAACATTACCGCCCGCCTTCGACAACAGAGTTGGCGAACAATTGTCTCCAGGTTTGATCGGCAGAACGCAAAGCTTGGTAATGGGTCGTTTAAATCTTGAAGAGGTGGTACGAAGGGTCATCACCCCTTATTAGTCCGTCAGGGCCTGGATGAAGTTCCGTGACTCTGCCTAATGGCCACTTGGATGATGGGTTACGTTCGTCCGTCATGAGTAGTAAGGATACTAAGAATCCCTCTTTTATGTTATTAGGAGGATGGTGCCACTTTGACACGTTCAGAAGTCTTTAGAGACATTCCGTTGACCATCGTTATCCAAAAAAGAAAAGTCAATCTTCTAACTTCTTTCTCTGCAGCTGCCATCTATTGAGATGAGACTCAAATTCGGACGATAATCCCGGTTCTGGAATAGTCATGGGAAGTTCTCCTCGACGAACAGTGAAATGTTTGATTGCCGCTTTGATATTTATGGTAGCTGATGTAGCAAGTCTTGAACATGTGCCGTAGTCGCACGTAGTCGAACGTAGCCGCAGTGCGGACTTGGACTACCTCGGGGACAGCAACCAGGGCGGCCAAGAAACCCTCGAGGGGCGAGCGAAAGGAGAGTGACAACGAATCAGCGGCGAACACCGAGAAGTGGCCGGCGAAATCGCTCTCACCCCCGTCGGCTGAGTATCGGTCCTCCAGGATCGTGCCCGAGGTCGTCGGTCGACCTAACCACGCCGTCAAGAGTCATAGCACCGATGTGACCACCCTTAAGAAACCGGAGAAAAGCATCACCGAGTTGCGAAGGTATACGGACTGCAACGACCCGCGAACTAACGCCACGAGGTTGACCGCGCACATTATCCACGTCCGAAAGCGAGAAAAGTCTTGATCGGGATTGTAGTTGAGATTTGTAGGCGCGATTGAACACGTTAGTAGTTACGGAGCCTCCAAAGGGTAATGGGCGTCTAGTTTCAGTCAGATCTTTCTGCTTCCATCGTTCGTGTTTTTCCTTTTGTGAGATAATTGCATCATCCTATTCAGAATGAAGTAATGACCTTGCTTGAGTAACTCGAGACACTGAAAGTTGACCCATGAGTTGCTGTGCTCGGATTCCACGATACCGTGCACACCGAGTACATTTAGAATGAAGGAGCGGACAGGAGCTCTGGCTCCGATGATCCAATATTGATCCAATATGTTTGACGGATATAGCTCAATGTGATTTGCATTCCACCGTGTAATGTGCGACTATGAACGTCGTCAATAATGAGTGTGGTGAGAGGGGACCTCTTTGGAAGGATGATGGGGTGTTTTGACTCCATGGAAAGATCGGCGTAATGCAATTGTCCTCCAACGCGTAAGAGTCTATCTCGATGGCTTTTGACCACGAGGAAGCTAAGTCCGGACAACCAACTGGGACAGAGATTGAGATTTATGAGTTGTTCTGGAGCTAGACCGCGGGAAGCACAGTCTGCTGAGTTCTGTTTTCCCTGTATGAAGTGCCACGACCCCTGGGGCATCTCTTTAATAGCAGTTGTTACTCATCCAATTTTGCAAGGAGAAGCCGCCCCGCCCTACAAGACTGTTTTACCTGATGCGCTATATCTTTGGCCTCAGAGATTGTGACGGCACCTCCATAAATGTCATCGACGTAGCGGCCCTTCATGAGTGCTGGAACAACTTTAGGAATTCGCACACCTTCGTCCACGATGAGCTGTAGTTTCGTTTGGAGTGCGAGTAACGGGGCATATTTGAGCCCAAAAGTGACAGAGGTGAGTCGAAGAGCAGCAGGCTGACCATCCAAAGTAGTAGGAAACACCTCATCTTCTTGATCATATTCCGTCGTCGCCTGCTGTATTAATTTGTATCGACTGCGTTGCAGAAACCTTGACTCGATACCTGACATGATGTTAGGCGTAACAGTATCCGGCTCGAAGGACCAAAAAAATGTTGTGTGATGATAATCTGATTCGTTGCGCCGAGTAGATTATGAATCAGGTATGGCAATAGTTGACAAGAATGACAAGCGCGTAGTTCGCAAGGATGACAGGAATGGAGAACGCAAGGATGAATGGCGCGCAGAGCAAAGATGTCTAGCGCGCAGATCACAGGAACGACAGGAACGTAGAACGCAAGGATGAATGGCGCGCAGAGCAAGGATGTCTAGCGCGCAGATCACAGGAACGACAGGAACGTAGAACGCAAGGATGAATGGCGCGCAGAGCAAGAATGTCTAGCGCGCAAATCACAGGAACGACAGGAACGTAGAACGCAAGGATGATTGGCGCGCAGAGCAAGGATGTCTAGCGCGCAGTTGATCCCGTTGAGCTGATTGGTTAGCTAGGGAATAGCGGTAATCTCAAAAGCGGTGTATCAAACAGTGTTGTGTCAGCAGAGTAACGTAAGTCATCATCGCGGTTAACAATTGTTGCGGTAATCTCACCACAACGTCAGGCAGATCGCAAAGCCACGCGGTAAACCACCACAACGTCAGGCTGATCGCAAAGCCTCGCGGTAATCGCCACAACGTCAGGCTGATCGCAAAGCCACGCGGTAAACCACCACATCATCAGGCTGATCGCAAAGCCACGCGGTAAACCACCACAACGTCAGGCTGATCGCAAAGCCACGCGGTAATCCACCACAACGTCAGGCTGATCGCAAAGCCAAGCGGTAATCCACCACAACGTCAGGCTGATCGCAAAGCCAAGCGGTAAACAAGCATCATCGTAATGTCCATCAAAACCTCAATCGTGTGAGTCTGCAGATATCCCGTTCGTAGCGAATCAATGATCGGCTCATAATCTTCTCGTCGGCATACGCAAGGAATCTCGGTGAGAATAGAATTATCATTAGCGGAGAACATGTATTAATGCAGTAAATAGATTATTAAGAGAACAACACGAAAACATTCGCAAGGGAAAATTAACTCACGTTCGGTCACATAGAAACAATGTCACAATGTCGAAGAGAAACAACGCACGTACGCAAAGGAAAATACCGGGTCACCCGTACGCGAAATAGTACATCGCAACGCGAATATCATATCGAGAGATAAAGCAATGCCATAACCGGCTACGGATACGCGCAATGAAAAGGAACTAAGATCGCCCGCACACAAAAGTACAAATAACGCGGATATTTAGTATCACTTCCCCACCACGTAGCCGCCGTAGTCGCGGGGTAAAAAAAATGACTGGAAATACCGCATAAGCATTCCTCTAATATCGTAGCAATAGTATCGAGCAATCAACCTGAAGTCTTTCTCGAGGAAGGAAGCAATGACGTCACAAATCTCGGGAGTCTCGATGACAATTCAGATGGGAATGTTTGGACCGGATGCAAGGATGTAAAGGTGGAAAGGCCGGGGCATCAGAGCGTCCCGTCAGACCTCGTCAATCTCCGCCACGGCTCCGTCGAAACCCCTCCGCGTTCCGCTCGACTCCCCCAGCGCCTCCCCGCTCCGGGACGCGAACGAACGACACAATCGTTGGGAGAAGTTGCTCAGTTGCTCCCCACGACGATACGCGCACTCTCCTCGTCTCGCCTCACCCAGCAATCTCGATGTCAATTACAACTATTAGAGCACGAAAAAAAACATCAAGCACACCGAATGACACGAAGGAATAACAACGGTTGCTAGGGGCCGGTGCTTCACCGTTGCCGCGTTTGCTGACCGTCGCGCGCTCTCTCCCCGATCCCGCTCGCGAAGGTCCGAGCCGGCGTCACGGCGCCCATTTTCAAATCGACGCTATCGTCGCTATCGTCGATTTCGAAACAACGTAGCTGTACAACATAAAACACCGAAAACGTCAATGTTTAAAATCGAATGTTTAGATATTGATGATTTTAAGTTATGGTTACGTGAGATTCCGCATGATAACAAAATATGTTTTTGTGCAATTTGCGATAAATATTTGCTGCTCATTTATCGCATATTTGTTGGCACGCAGAATCTGAAAGTCATTTAAGCTTACATAAAAAAAAAGATATCGAAGCAAGCAAATCAAATGATGATTATAATACGCAAGCTAGGAATCTCCTTTGTCGTTAGATGAACGTACAAAATCAGCGCAAATAAATTGCCGCTTTTATTGCACAGAAAAATATTCCTCATCAGACGGCACGACGAAAAAATTCTTGAGTTTTTTCAAACACATAGGACAAGATCCTGGAGTGTTGCAAAACATGAGGATGGGTCGAACGAAATGTAAGAACATAATTACTACGTTTTGTATCCGGTTGAGAATGAACATGTCGTTCACAATCTTCAGAGAACACAATTCTCCGTTTTTGTCGATGAGACATCTGATATTTGCAACGAAAAAATGGATGACATTTTTCGCTCGGTATATTGATCCTGAGACATTAGATGTTCGCTTGCAATTAGTGAAATTAATCAATATTGATGCGAGAGATTCGAGTGCTGAAAAGTTTTCAATGCATTTAAGAGTGAAATGTGTAAGTTACAAATTCCCTTCTTAAATATTGTTGCCCTGTCATGCGACAATGCGTCGGTAATGACAGGTAAACATTCATCGTTTAAAACGAAAGTACAACAGATGTGCAAACATCTATTAACATTTCCATGCCCATGCCCTCAGCCGCGTTAGCTGCGCACGCTGCATGTGCGAAATACCTTCATTTTGTGACGAATTTATAAAAAAAAATAGCTTCTTACATTAATAGTAGCCCGAAACCGTACGGCAATTTTTCACGAGTTTTGCGATTGTTTTCAAGACAAATATCGCAAAATTCTAAAATTGAGTGAAACACGCTGGCTGTCTCGTCACGCATATGTCGAGAGACTTTGGAATCATGGGATACGATCCATTATTTTTTACAGGAAATGGTTGTGATGCGAGAAGTCTGGAGAACATCTTTTGTCTATGATGGATAATTTAGAAATGAAGGCTTATCTTCTATAAATTATATTAAATTTCTTTAATACATTCATGCATTTTTCCAATCGGAACAACGAGAATTCATTTATTGCAGTTAAAATCTGCAAAACTTTCTCTCTCAAGTCTGCGAAAACTTGTTAAAAACAAATTTCTAAAAGCCACAAATATAATTTTTCACAGAAAGAATTTCAGAAAGATATAAATGAAATTTTTCTTGGAACAGATTGTGAAAAGTATCTTATAATCTAATGATAGAAGGTCATATAATACAGTTACAATCGTGCGACAAAATTGTTACAATTTTACCTTACGTGCTGCGGAGGAAATTCGTAAAAGATTGCCTATTACGAATGATTTTTGACAAAATTACAAGTTTTGAATCATCTACAGCTTTATTCTGTAGTAATAGGAAATCTTCATTCCGCATGTTTCTCTCCGTTGCCATTTCTCTCGGTGGTTTCGATGAAGGACTCCTTAAGAAAGTGGCTTGCATTACCAGCAGATTTTACTGTTGAAGAAAAAAAGAATTTGTCCACATTAAATTTTGATGAGATGTGGAAAGAAATTTACAAACGCCGCTCGTTGAATAATACTTACAAGTATCTCAATTTGAGGAATCTTCTGAGCGCTGTTCGATGTCTTCCCAATTCAAATGCGATCCAGAGAGAAAGTTTTCAGTTTTAACTGATTTAAAATCCAAAAAACGCAATTCACTTTCTTCGTTCAACCACGTTATAATGCCACTTCTTGCGTAATAAAATCAGCATTGAAGGCGAGAAGCGAAACAGCTATAAACATGCAGTAACTGAACAGCACTTGTCTCGTATGTCACCCGGCAAATATACGCAGCTGACTCTAAACGAAAAAAAAAAAAGTAATTTACACGTTATGTGCTGATGAAATAGCTAGTCGTCGTCTACAACATAATTAATGTCCAAAAGAGAAATGGACATTATATTCTGTAGTCCCAAAAAAGCAAAAAGTCATTTAGACTATATGCTGCAGATATTATGAAACTGCTACTCCTTCCACCTCTAAATTGTCGGACACTATGTGTTGGACATCAATAAAAAAATTGTCGGACACTCTATGTGTTGGACATCAATTATAAAAATTGTCGGACCCTATGTGTCACACATCACATCTATTAATAATAATAGATGTGTTAAAACATTGTCGGACATTCTATGTGTTGGACATCAATATAAAAATTGTCGGACACTCTATGTGTTGGACATCAATATAAAAAATTGTCGGACACTATGTGTCAGACATCACATTATTAATAATAATAGATATGTTAAAACATTGTCGGACACTCTATGTGTTAGACATCAAAATAAAAAATTGTCGGACACTGTGTGTTGGACATCACATGTATAAATAATAATAGATTGTGTTAAAAAATTGTCGCACACTTTGTGTTGGACATAAATCTAGGAAAAATAGATGTAGAAAATACAGAAATTATATCTGTACAATTATATATGTACATATATAAAAAAATGGTGGTATAATAGGGCTACAGGCGAAGGTCCACGTTAAAACCTAACGCACTATTAGTGGCACCTCATAGGTTAGTGCGGAAGACACTGTAATAATGAATGATTAACTTAATGTTATCTTTATGTCTAATAAAGCTCCTCTTTTAATTTTTATTAATTTAATATTTTACTTGAGTATATATTATATTGAGTAGTTATATATACTCCTATGCAATATAATTGTAACATGCATTACAATTATAAAACGTTATTTTTTAATTATAATTTTTATTAATTAATTGTTTAATTGTCGACTTAACAATTGTTTAAATTTTCGTGACGGAAGAGACCACCACCTTCTCGCGGTTTCTGTCGAGCAACAACACATAGTCATTCGTAAAAATGAAAAACACCAAACTATTGTATAATTTTTCCCCTTTAATTGTTACTAAATAATTTTTATCAAAATAAAATTTATATTTACTAACTAATATTTTTATAACAAAGTAATAACATTTAATATAACAATAATTTTTACTAACAATAAATATACATTCTTAATTATAATTAACAACAATAAATATTTCTTAAATTTAAAGACTACAACTTACATTGTTAGGACATACATAATTTTGGATTCATATGTCATTTCCTCATATAATTTGCTCCTTCTGTTTTAATTTCTTTATTTAAATTTTATTTTATATTTTTATGTACAGAATATATTTCCATTTACAGATTGATTATAGGTTCGAAAAGAGACATACGAACTGCGAGTACGATTCTCGCGGCTGGCGGCATTAGCTATAGCTATAGCGGGAAAGAAAGAGACAGTAGATTGTATGTCTGCACTCTTCTACCGCCGAAGCTGGCCGAAGTGCCGAGCGCACACGGACACGGTCGCTCGCTTGTGTGCGTCATCCCCTCCCTATGCGACCGTGCGACCAGAGGCCGATTACTGGCAGCACTGCTTACCGGTTGCCCAATCCTTTGCCTCGGCCGCGTTACACCTTGTGATCACGGCCGGGGCATCTTTTTTTTTTTACGTGAGGGAAATCTTCCACTGACGGAGCCCCCGAGGACTTCCGCTGGCAACCAGTCACGGACCGGAAAACACCGACCCGATCGGGGAGCGCCACCTTCCCTCCTCGGGTTAACCGCTAGCCCCTTTCGGGGAAGACCCCCCGTCCCCCGGGCGGGGCAGGGGAGTGCCGGATTCTACGGGCGCACGGCCGGGGCATCTGTCTGTACCGACTTGCACACGTCCATCGGTGTGGATTCCTCCTGCGTCAATGCCAGTACATTGACTTGTACTGGCATTTTTCCCTCTCTTTTTTTTTTAACGCTGGGAAATCTTCGACTACCGGGTTCCCGGGCCCTAAGGCCCGGTATATGGCCCGGTAGCCCCCTCTGGTGTTGGAGGGGGAAGACTCCCTCGCCCTCCGGGGAGAGGAACGAGGGGAGTGTGGGATTCTTACCCACTAAAACCGAGCGGGTTTCCTTCACCACGCTTATGGAGACGCCTCGGGAACCGGCTATCAATACTTCCGAGGCGTCTCCGACGCTAAGCCCTTTGAACTTGGGCTTCCTGTCGCGATGATTTGACTCATCGGCTCGTTTGAGCCATCTATTCTCTTAGTGTGGCGGGGTGTGGACACCACCCACCCCGCCACTCCTCCCATTGTTGTGAGAGTTGTGTTTGGCGCCCGTTACCCCGCCGGGACGCCGAACCTCCTATCCTCCGGGACTATTCCCCCGTCAGGGAGTAGCCCGGAGGTGCAGCACCTTCTCGTGCCATTTGTGTATGGCACTGTTACTCCCGGTGTAATGTACCGGTGATTACCTAATCGGAAGAGTCCGCCTGTTGGGGAGGAGGATCTACCTCTCCCCGACGGATTCTCTCTTCCTCCTCCTTGCAAGACATCACTCGGCCGCAATAGCCTACCCCGGAAGCCGAGGCTCCCGGTAGGGAGGCGGGAGACGGGCTCCTCTTTAGTCCTCGGAGCCCGTCCCCCTTCCTCCTCTCCTATTGTGCCCTACGTGGGGCCGCATCCGGGGTACCGCCGCGAGGCCGCAGTCGTCCCACTCTTCTGGTGGCGGCGACACTCTCAGCGGTCGCCTCGGTGTCCATTTCTCTCCTACCTCCTCCTCTCTGTCGGTCGGAGGGGGACGTACTTCCCCCCTCCTGATCCTCTCGCTCGCCTCCTTCCGCGACATTACATTGCCGCAGAAGGAAACGAACGCCTTCCATTTCTCCTCCCTCGCGACTGTCGCGGCCACGACAGCCGGGAGGGAGAGATCCGGACCTATCTCGTCTGTGAGGACACGGCGCTGCACACTCCACGCTGGACATTCCTCCAGCGTGTGCTGCGCCGTGTCCTCCACATTGTCGCAGTGGTGGCACTCTGTTGTGGCCTCTTTCCCTATTTTGTGCAGGTACTTACCAAAGCATCCATGCCCGGTAAGCACCTGCACTGCATGATAAGACAACCCGTGTCCCCGACCGCTCAACCATTCGGCTAAGCAGGGTCGGACGGCATTGATGGTCCATCTTCCGAACTCGGCATTTGCCAGCCAGTCCTTCCATTGTCTGACTAGGACCGTCCTCTCCTGGAGCCTTATGGCTCTGCGCGCCCTCGGCAGGATTGGTTCTCCCCCGGCTTGCAGCGCCTTTGTACGCCGATATACCTTGGCGTACTGTCTGGCTGCAAGCTCCAACGGGGGGAGACCTGCCAAGGCCGTCGCTGCCGCATGAGAGACCGTGCGATACGCACGTGACACTCTTTGGGCTATGGGCCGCTGAATCTGACGAAGTTTCGTCTGTAAGCGGCTTGAGCCCTCTACCGCAGGGACCCAAATTAGGGCGCCATAGAGTGTCACGGCGTGCACGGTCGCGGCGTAGAGCCGGCGAGCACGCCCGCTCGCTCCTTCCATGTTTGGCATTAGCCTCGCCAAACCGTTGGCTACTCCCTTTCGGAGTAAGGCGAGCGAAGTGCTCGCCAAAGCTCCAGGTACCGTCCAACCAGAGGCCAAGCACCTTCATGCTTGCCTCCACAGGGACACGGGTTCCTTCCACCATTATGTGGGCGTCGGGTGGCTTCCCCTTAGACTTCCCATAGAAAAAGACGACTTGCGTCTTCTGGGGAGCCACCCTTACGCCCACCCTCCTCGTTGCGGCCACAACCGCCGCCACTGCGACATCTGCCTTCGCTAGGGCCTCCTCCCACGTATCGCCCTCGACTTCCAGGAAGGTATCATCAGCGAAACCATTTAGCCAACATCTTGGGGGGAAGGACGATCCGGAGAACGTAATCATAACCGAGGTTCCACAGGAGAGGCCCTAGGACCGACCCCTGCGGAACCCCCCGCACAACCAGCCGGACACGGACCACTCCATCTTGGTCCGTGTAGGCCAATTGCCTGTCCCGGAGGTAGTCATACAATATGGCCACTAGATAAGGGGGCACGCCGTGGTAAAGCAATGCCTCCCTTATCGTCGGCCATGGCAGAGTGTTGAAAGCGTTTGCTATGTCAAAACTCACTCCCAACAACACCCTGCCGGCCTCCGCTGCGGCCCCCGAGAGGGTCATGATGCGCTTTATGGCATCAATCGTTGATTTCCCCTCTCGGAAGCCGTATTGGCGTTGAGATAAATCTGGACCACTCCGGGACAGGTGCCGGACGAGTCGGTCGGCTATAATCCTTTCGAACAATTTACCGACCTCGTCCAGCAAACAAATTGGCCTGTATGACGACGGCTGGTCCGCGGGCTTCCCCGGTTTGGGGAGGAGGACCAACTTCGCTTGCTTCCACGCCTTGGGGAACCGGCCACGCTCGTCTCGAGCGTCTCACTTTGTGTACATCGCGCGTAGGCGTTCGGCCAGTTCCCCAGTGACCAAGGACCATACTTTGCCCGGCACTCCGTCCGGCCCTGGTGCCTTTCCCGCCTTGATGCGCTTGGCGGCCTTTATCATCTCGTCCATGGACACACCGAGTTCCTCGTCCCACTCCACTGTGGGTGGAGCGGGACCTCCGTGCACCCTCTCCCCGGGATCATCGGGAAAGAGGGTGCTTACCACTTCCTCGAGAAATTCGGGGTCCATGGACTCCGCAACCGAGGGCGCCCAGGTCCTCAATTTGTTGAGGACCATTTGTATGGGCGCCCCACGGATTTTCATCCAGAGCCTTCAGGAGCTCTTGCCAGGACTCGTCCTTGGCCACTCTTATGACCCGGGAGTAGAGCCACTTGGCGGAGCGGTATTCTACTCCCGTCTTATCTAACAAACGCTGATCGCCTCTTCGTCGGCGCGAAGCCAGCGTCGCCTAGCGTGGACGGAGGAGCGCCTTAACTCAGCTATCTCCTCCGTCCACCAATAAGCTGCCTTCCTTGGTTGCGGCCGGGATTGAGGCATGGCGGCGTCGCATGCCGCCTTCATTATATCCCCAATCTTCTCGGCCGCCTCGTCCACGTCCTCTATTGCGGAAAGGTCGTCGACCCAGAGCGAAGCACTGATCGAGGCCCTTAGGAGATCCTCATCGAGCTTCTTTAAGCTCCGTCTTGGGAAGCGGAGCTCCGCTTCCCTACGGCGGGCCTGGACTTCCGGGGGAGGGGGGGTGGCCGAGAGATTCATCTCTATAAATAGATGGTCGGACAATGTTTCGATCTCCTCGGCCACCCTCCAATCCCTTACCTGGCGGGCTACGGAGGGGCTGGCCCAAGTTAAATCAACAATGGACCCCCCCCCCGCAGCCTCACGCAGGTTTGTACGTTCCCGGAATTTAACAGTGTAAGTCCCAGGACCGCCATCCAGT
Source organism: Temnothorax rugatulus (assembly GCA_035220575.1). Lineage (NCBI taxonomy): Eukaryota > Metazoa > Arthropoda > Insecta > Hymenoptera > Formicidae > Temnothorax > Temnothorax rugatulus. The sequence continues at coordinate 12,704 of JASTWL010000837.1, read as the reverse complement.
CCTCGAGAATTCCACCTCTCGCATTGGCGGCCGCAGAGCCCCACAACGCCGACTTGGCGTTGAAATCCCCGGCCACCAATACCTGTCTGTGTGCAGGTGGAATTCTCATTAAACTGATCCTCAGATTGTCTAATACTCTCTCAAATGAGGCCGTGTCCACATTGTGAGAAATGTAAACTCCCGCCACATAGACACGGCCCCATTTCACGATCACATATCCGTCCCCCGCCCCGAATTTGGAGCAGGGGACAGGATCTCGCGTCTATCTCCAAGTTATAGCCACCAAGCCGCACCGACTACCCGCCCACAGTGCGTGGTTCGGCGGCACCCAATGCGGTTCGGCGGCCACCCCCAGGCCACACCCCCACTCCGCCGTCGTGTGAACACGTCCTGCGAAGCGGGGGTGTGATTTAGATTAGCCTGTAAAATACGCTGGGGGGCCATTAGTAATATTCTTCTCCAAAAGCCTCCCCTTCTTTCTCTGCCCCAGCTCCAGTTGGAGGCTCTGTCGCTGTCTGCAATTCCGTCACAACTTGCCCGTTGATCTCGGGCAACCTATTAAGAACTGGCACCAACAGTGGGGTCAACTGTTGTGGTGCCGTTTGCTCTATTACCACCTCGTCGCTGTCCTGAGCTGTCGTAGGACCTTGCTCGGGAACTGGCTGCGGCGGCAGTTGTTGCGGCTGCTGTTGCGACTGTTGTTGCTGCAGCTGGTCCGCTTGCACCGCCATGCCCTGTTCTCTGTTTCTCCTCTTTCGCTGGGCTTTGGGTCTGTTTTTCGTCTCGACTTCCCCGCTGCCCTCCACGGCCTCTGAGGCCGTTCTTTTCTCTGCCTTCCTCTTCTCGACCTTAAGATTCACCCTCTCTACTGAGGTGACCTTCGGCCGAAGTTTGGAGGGCCCCGACTCTGCTCCAGTCCCTGTCCCGTTGCTTGTTCCAACCATGGAGGAGGATGTGCTCGACTTTGTGGCTCCCGTACTCTTCCGCGGCTTGCCCTTCTTCCTCGCGGAAGGACATGCTTTGCCGCCCGCCCTGTGCCCCGCCGATTTCCCCAAGTCTGTGCAAATGGGGCACTTAGGGGGGGCTCTGCATTCCCGGGCCCGGTGATTATTATCTCCACACCGGTAGCACCGGGTGCTACGGTCCACTTCACTGGTGCACGCCGCTCGCACGTGGCCCCCCTCCAAACACCTAAAGCATTGCAGGGGGCGCGCCTCGAGCGGCTGCACCCTTGCGAGGAACCATCCCACTAACAATTTGTTGCCAGCTTTCTGGATGGCATCGACCGCTGTTAGTGGGCACCTCGCCCAGGCCGTATATAGACCATTCGGCCCCTTGGTAAGTGGGCCGACTTGAATTTGTGTCGGCATGCAGCCACCGACTCCCGCGATGACCGCCACCAGCTCCTCCACTGTTGCTGAATCCGCAAGATCAAGGATTCTAATCTCGCCCGTCTTCGTGGGTCTCGCTATCTTAACCCCGGGGCGTCCCTCGAATACCTTAGCCAGGTGGTTCGCAAGTAAGTCCGCCTTGGCTGAGTTGTCCCTTACCGGGGACTTCAATGATTAAAGCCCGGTCTGGGCTCTCTTTGGCTTGAACCCCGATGTAACCCTAGCTCGCTTAGGTTTATCTTAGTACGGGCTTCGTTTTAGGAGTTCGTGATAATTTCCATCCAAGCTTGTAATTGTGATTGCCGCGCTGCGCGGCAGTCTCTTCTTACTTTTCTTGGAGGTGTTATCCGTCTCCGTGTTCCTCCTCGCCTGATTGGCCGGTTTGTTTAGCTTGGCTGCAGCTGGCTTGCCCCTGTTAACTGGGTTTTGCCAGTGCTTTTTGCCTTGCCTTCTGCCTTCTGCCCTGCCGCCTTGCCTTTCTTTCCACCGTAGTCCACCCCGTCTGTTGTGGTGTTCCTCGGTGGGACTTTCGTGGCTGAGGTGACTTTTCCGGCTTGCTTGGTGCTTGCAGTGCCAGAAGCCTTAGCCTCCCTGGCACTGCTGCCGCTCCTAGCTCCTACTTTCGTGACCTCTGCGAATGTGAGTTTCGACGTACTCTTTCCACTAGTGGTCTTCTTCGTTTTTGGTCGCCGCTCTCGGTCCTCTTCCCCTTGTTAGCAACAGAGGAGACCTGCTCGGCGACCGACTGTCTGCCCTTGCCTGCCTTTTGTTGAACAGTCGGTGGCATTGTCGTCTGGTTGGTGACCAGTTTGCTGGCCAGACACGCGAACATCGTGCTCCAGTTTGCTCGTTAGTCTCTCCTCGAGCGACTCGAGCGACTGTTCTTCCTGCCCGGTGAATTTCGGTGGGACGGCCTTCTCTATCACCGGTTTTCCTCCCACCTATGGCTGGACTCACCACCGCCGACATTTCCTCGTGTTCGATCTCTTCAAGGATTCGTCGGCGCCTGGCTTCGGCCTCTGCTTTTTCCTTCTCTTCTTCTTCAGGAGTCGGGGATTACATTGTTCCGGCTCGTATTCCTCGTCCTCCTGTCTCGCAGCCGGAGAATCCGGGAGGGGAGTGTCAATGACCTCCACGCCATGGACTCTCCCTCCTGTTCATCGTTTTCTCCACGAGGGCCTTCAACTCCTCGTTTTCCCTCCTGATCGCTGCCAATTTGTTGGCGGAGCTCTTCCAATTCAACATTCATGGCTGTTTTCAGTGACTGGTCCAAGTCTCCCAACCATGTGTGTCGTGGCCGCCGTGATCGTCGCGGCGGCGTCCCCAGGGTGCCCAAGCTCAAGTACGCGAACTGGATCCCATGATTCGCTAAAAAGCTTTCCCCCGGATTTGTAGATGGCGTTAGGTAGGCTACTACCACATACATATACATCACATCGATGAGCTCTACACAGATACATCTGGGGCCGTGTTCTGTTCCGCTTACGGTGTCAGCGTAGCTTTTACACGATTTGAAGGAAATAACCCAACTTGTACGAATTTTGGATATTATTATAGATCTTTATAATGCTAAATTCTTGTACACAAAATGCATTATGTGGAAGTAATTGTGAGTAAGCTGATATGCAGAATTTAATTGATATGCTCACAATATCTGCTTTCAATACCAATATACAAGAAGCTAATGATAAATATATTATTCCTGACGAAAATATACAAGAGCTATTTAATAATACTGTGATAGAAAATATATAAATATAATATTATTGATAAAATTTTATCAACAGTTAGGGGCTGTGAAACTTGCTGTTCAATTTTATCAAATGAAAAGAAAGTGTTGCAGAATATATAAAAAAGATAACTGCCTTAATTGATTATTTTATTAATAATTATTTTATATTGCACCGAATATTAAAGAATATAAAAATAATATTAATTACAATTTAAGTTGTATAGACTGTGAACACAAACATATTCAAAATTATATTTTAAATACATATATCCCAGGATGTATAACGCGTAATATAAAAACAATTAATAATATTTTAAAGGGCTTTAGGATTCCACTAACACAAACGAGGTAAATTGCATGATTTAGCATATGCATACTACGATACATATAAAAGTTTTAATAAATAATAATGTATATATTTTTTTTATTTTTATGTTGTTACATAAATATATTGTCTTTAACCCTCGGTTGTCACACGAGGTCAAAAACCCCAATTTTCAAACAGCTGCATGCTGTCCAAAAACAAAGTTTAAACATTGTAGATCAATGTATTATAAAAAATTCAGGTTTTTAAATGTTAAAAGAACCTTAAAAATATTTAAAAAAGAGGAGTGACAACAGAGGGTTAATATATCTATTTTTATATTGTCTTTAATATATCTATTTCTGTATTTCTTGTGAATAAATATTAATTATTTAAATCTTTTTAATTGGCATAATAAGCTGCTATGGAAGAATTATATATATATATAAACTTTTGGTTCTTACGGAAAAACGATACGTTAATTGGCTACGCGTCGCTTCTTGCCGCGCGGCAAGCGTTTCCGCGTACCCCTGTGGACAGAAGCCATAAGATCCGGCTACGAGTTTCCCCCGCTTTTGTAGATGGCGCTGAAACTAGGCGTCCGCCGTTAGTACGGTAGCTTGGAGACCTGGAGCGTCCCTCAAGAGGCCCTGCATCCGTACCCGAAGGTTCCCAGCGGTTTTGGCAGATCTTGTCCACCACCAGAACAGCTTCGAGAATACGGTTCGGGAGATCCGTAGTTGGGGCCTCCCGCAGTTCCTCCAACTTCTCCTTTTCTCGGACCTTTCTCTTCTTCGAAAGGTTCACCGGGACCGCGGGGTTTTTTAGATCACGGAGTCTTTGCTCCTCTAGTTCTCTCTCCCGCCTGGCCCTTCGGGCTTTTTTTGACCTCGTATTCGCCCGTTGTTATGGGCCTTCCTGCACCCTTCTTTTCCTTATCTTTCCCCACTTTATAGACCGAAGATTCTGTCATCTCCACATCAGTGGGGTCGTCCTCCTCTTCCGTGCACTCCACAAAGGATCCCTCTTCATCTAGGGAATCCCTGGAGTTGGATCTGGACAGGGATTTCCCTGCTATGGCGGCATTCGCCCTGTCCAAACACTTCTCTGACGCTGCTTTTAACACGTCGGCGTTCGTCTTGTCCCTCTTACGAATGCGCGCTGCGAGGCTGGTCTCCTCGCCTTCGCTCGTAGAGAGATCATCTGGGGGAGTGCGTTTTTTCGAAAGCTGGCTAGCTTTCGCTCGCGCACTTGCTGGCCCCTTCACTTGTCCTCTGGTTGTTCTGGAGGACTTGCTCTTGGTCACTTTCGTGACGTTCTGCTCCGCCGTTTCCTTGTTGTATTTATTGGATTTATTAGATATTTCTCGTTTTAAACCCGCAACCCGTCGCGGCTAGGGTCGTGAAAACCCTTATGCCCCAGCGCCCTGCCAACAGCAGGGAAACTGGGACTCCAGCCCCTTATTCATCCACGGGCGAAGGCATCAAGGCCCAGTCGCACCGTGGGTTTTCAGGGGTCCCCCGGCTCCGACTCCGGGGGCACCGCGACGAGCGCCGCGGGGGCCCTATGGACAGACAGGTACCGAGGGGTGTCGCACCCCACCCAAGGCCCTATCCGCCGCGGCGGCCAGCGTTCATTGCTTAAACCAGGGTCGAGGTAACCTCCGCACCCTGGCTAACCGCCTACTCCGATGGCCGGGTTCGGGAGGGATGCGATCCCCGACCATCGGAGTTATCTGAACGCGCCGCCAGTCTTTTGCACCCGGCGGCCAGACCCGCCGGCCCCGACCTCGGAATACGTCCGAGCGGCCCGACGGGTCTGTCCCACCCAGGTAGCCCCGGCCCCGACCTCGAAATACGTTCGAGCGGCCCAGAACTACCCTCCGTGTTGGAGACACTGTCGGACCACGTCCCTGGTGTGCAAGCCTCCCAACACGGGCCTCCCCTCCGGTCTTCCCGGCACCACGTACCTGGATTCTCGGAAGAGGGTTACCCCATCTCCCCTGCCGGAGCACCGGCGTGCAATGGGGTAACGAGATGGGTTCTTCCCACCCCCTCGGCGAGACGGCATCCCTGCCCGCCTCGGGGGTGAGGACCTCCCTCCCCGGATCCCCAAGAGACCCCTACAGAACACCCTCCCGACCGGCCGGAGCACCGGCGTGCAATGGTCGAGGGATTCGTGACCCACCCCATTGTTTTTTCTCGAGGTTTTCCTTTCTCTAGGCCGGCGGGATGAGTAGAAACTCCCCCCCTAACGGTCCCGGCCGACCGGGCGATTGAAGTCAGCCGCCAACCCCTTCCGGCGATTGGGACCGGCCCGAAGGCCAGTCCCTAAGGAGTTGCCGGGCTCTCATTCTTCCCGCCTCTCCGTCCCGAGGAACGGCGGCAGGAAAAAGGGCTCTTAGACCCTGCACCTCTCCAACGGTTCACCACAGTGACTTCCAACCAACGGAAGCTACCGGACCTGACCCGTCGGATCGGAGCAGGGAGCCCCTCACCACGCCAAGGTGGCCTTCACGAGGGGGGCTTATTTTTCCCCCCTATACCGGGGCTTCCTTCTTTGGCCGGACGTCGAGCTTGACCCTCGCATTGCTCACCATCTTAGGGAGCGCACGAGGGGGGGCTTTAGTCCCGGCCGAGAAGGTTGATGCTATGGCTGCCTTAAGCAGCTTCTCTTTTCTCCTTCTTCCTTTTCTGCGGGGGGGCCACATCGCTGCCCCCCTTCTTGGAAGAAGCGGAAGGGGCGGCCCCATCCCCCCCATGCTTGATTTGGGAGGATTTCCCTCCCTTTCCCGGTTTTGGGAGGAGTCCCGCCTTTTCCCTTTTTTCCGCCTTTGCAGGACTTGCTGCCGATCCTGTGGTCGGCGGGGAAGTCCCGCATCGGCGCATACCACGCAATGCGCGGCGGACATGCACGAGCCAGCCAGGGTGTCCTTCTTTTCCGCACCTGTAGCGCAGTCCCATGCGGTCCATCGCACTCTTGCACGTTGCTCGGGTGTGGCCCATTGCAAAGCATTTGTAGCATTGCAAGGGCCGTTTCCCGAGTAAACTCCACCCCTGGCATTCGACCAGCCCAGGCTGATCTTGCCCGCTCCCGCGATTGCGTTCGCCGCGACCAGGGGACAGCGCACCAGCATTGTGCGCAACCCATTGGGCGCAATCTCTATCGGGCCCACATGGACCGCGATCGGGGAATGTTTCCCCAGGCAGCGAGGGTCTTTACGATGTCCTCCTCTGCGATGGATATGTCCACACCGCTTAGTCTGAGCTCTGCGGTGAGCTCGGCCTTGCGACGCGGACAACCTCTCTGCCCGCCAGAACCTCGGCCATTCTTGCAGCCAGAGCGTCGGCCCTGGCTTTGTTGTCAAGGCCCGATATCTCTAGGCTTATGCCTGAGTGGGCCGTGCGCCTATATTGGGCACCCTCTCTAGCCCCACCTCTTGGAGCTTAATTTTCCGCCGCACCTCTGCCATGCAGTCCCTATATGTGCCCTCGGGGCATATTAGGACCACACCGCCGCGGTGCGCGGAACCTTGGGCTTCTTAGCCCTCTTCCCCTTAGGGGGCGTTGCGTTTGACGGGGGGGGGGGGCTTTTGGTGCCTGTGCATTTACGCTTCCGTCTGGGGTGCCTTGCCCGCTTTCGTCGTGGTACTGGCTGACTTGTCATCTCCTGCCCTCTTTCCCCTCTTTACGACCGCGGTCCATAGTTCTTGGACCACGGCTGCTTTGAAGGGGGAGGGAGGGCAATTGCGGTAGGGGCGGTAGTACCGCCTCCCTTTGCAATGTCCTTTACCGGGCCGCTGGACGTCTTGGCCTTTTGTTTCTGCCATCCACGGCCGCTTCCCTGTTCGTTGTCGGAGCAGCGATCTTATTCTCCTCCTTCCTTTCTTCTTTTTCTTCTGTCCCTTCTTTGAAGGGACGACGGATCTTTCCGAGCCGCTTGGTTCGGCACCGGATCAGCATGGCCGTATTTCCTTCCGCGGAGTGACTTGTGGGACAACCTGCGACTTAATCCCGTCAAACATTTCCACGATCTTTTGGGAAAGGGATTTGCATACTCTCCTCCAATCCTTCCTCTTGCTGGGATCAGCGTCAGTACTGACTGCGGTGTTTACCGCTCAGCATCCATGCTGTCCGTCGCGATCTAGGCCGCCGGGGGGACCGCCCTGTCGATTATGACGGAGACCCCCTTAAGCGGTGGCGTTCAGATTCCCCACCCGGGTCCAAAGGCACCCAAAAAAGCGTTCAGATTCTTTTAGGGTGCTCTCCTGCCGGACGTTAGGTGGGACGTTCACATTGTCACTCTATTTACCCGAGAGGGTGGAAAAACCACACGGGTCCTTGAGCGGGTGGAACGTGTGGGGATGACGCATCAAAGGATTCTTCCTGTAGTAAAAGGTGCGTTCCAAAATGCATCGACAATCGACAATATGAAAATTTATATTTGAGGTTAGTACGCTACAGATATTAATATTTTCAATACAGTATTTCAATATTTTTTGACACTTATAAAATATACAGATGACATTCATGCGCAATGGACATCATCTAATTTATGTCGAAATAAGAATCCTCCATCTTTGAATTGATTTGTCCTTATATAGTATTAATTCTTCTACTAGTTACACGGATCAAGACATACTTGGTAAGATATTTATGTATTATCGTTTATTGTTATTTTATATATTATGTAATTTATTCTGAATCTGAGATACTTATGTTACTATTTGTTGTAGCCGTTACCTGCTAGATGCACCAACTGTTAAACATGGATGAACGTCGGCGAGATGTTGCACTTACTGCGATTACTCTCAGTAATGATTTTCTCCGTTGCCATGTATTTTTCGATACAGATAGTGAAACCAGTGATTCGGATTTAGATGAAGGAGATATGAGAAGAAGAATTCAATTACGTGGAGGTCGACGGAAGCCTCCAAGGATAAAAATTACGTTGAAGTAACTGTGCCAAGATTTAACACACAGCAGTTTAGAAGGCATTTCCGCATGACCCCGCAACGTATGAAAATTTAGAAGCAAGGCTTAGTCCTATTCTCTCTTTGTCTGAAGGAAAAGCTGTAATTCCAGTGAGAAAGCAATTATTGGGGTCGTTGTGGTTATTGGCAACACTGATTCATATCGGTAATTTCCAATAAACATTTGCTCTTGATAAGCAAAAAAGCAAAATGTGTAATAATTTAGTTAATATGAATCTTTCATTTAAGTTCTGTTGGTGAAAGGTTCGACCTTGCCAAAAGTTCGTTAAACAAAAGTTTTATGAGAGTCGTTGAATGTTTGAATGATATATCAGGCCAAATCATTTTATGGCCAAGAGGCCAAGACCTTGACAGAGTGAAAGCCGATTTCAACCCAAATTCATTACTACGAGGCATTATTGGTGCCATTGATGGTACACATATTCTTATAAAAGCTCCTAAGGTATGTAATTATGTTATTGATGTCAATTGTAAAAATGTGATATTGTAGTAAGTACTTGGAAATAGGAGGAAGAGAAAAAAATAGTATCATATGCATTCTTTCTTTCATTCCAGATTGACTCCCAATACTATAGAACCTATAAGAAAACGTATGCCATAATTTTGCAAGCAGTCTGTGATGCCTGTATGAAATTCACTGACTGTTTTGCAGGATTTGCAGGTTCAGTTGGAGATTTAAGAGTCTTCAGAAATTCAGATTTATGGAGAGAAATTCAAATAAATAAAACATTTCTTTCCCAATGATGAATTATTATTGGTGATAAGGCATACCCTGTCTTAACATGGTGTATTTCCCCATATATGACCGTGGTCAACTTACAGCTGTAAGATATTTCGTTACTTATTCTTATATTTTTTTTCTTGTAGAATTGATTTAAATTTGTACATTTTGTGATATCTCTTTTCAGGCCCAGAAAAAATTTAACACCGTTCTTCATCAAAACGGTCAGTGATTGAACGTGCATTTGCACTACTAAAAGGTAGATTTCGTAGACTGAAGTTTCTTGATATGAACGTAGATGAAATGATTCCCCATGTTATAATTGCTTGCACAGTATTGCATAATATATGCCTGGATGGCATTGATGAAAATGATGTAGAAGACTTTATACAGGAAGGTATGGAAATGGAGATTGAGGAGGCTTATGCTAGAAATATACCTAATGAAGAGGCAGGAGAAGTAAAACGTCATATTTGTGTGCACTTGTCGCTGAAGCTTAATATTGACACACAATCTCATCATTTTTGCTTCTTCATAGATGAAGCTTTGTTTTCGTCAAAAAAATTTTTGTCTCAGCTTGTCTAATCAGATTTATTGTTGGCATTAGTATGATCATAGAATCGCATAAAGATTTTAACGAGAAATATATGAAAAATGTACCAGATGAATGAATGTAATACAAATTATTTTATTCTAATTCTTAGAAATAGAAAAGGATAGGAACTAAGTAAACCGAGATTAAAGTTAATCTACATTGATTGAAGTTAATCTAACCAGCCTAAAACTCATCTAAAATATACTATTTTATAATGTAAAAGTTATAAATATATTGTAAGATAGATAGATATAATAATAAAAAATAGTAAGATATATTGTAAAATTAAGGATAAGGATAACATTGTAAATTAAGGCTAATAGAAATAATTTATGGATAATGAAACATCTTTTAGTTATTTCTTATCTTTAGTTATTTATTGAATTAAAATTTTAGGATTACATTATTATGTAAGAAAAAAGAAATAAAAAAGTAAAATAAATTGTCGATTTTTAATTATAATTTTTAAAACATCTTTCTATCTTCTTGTCAATAATGAAAAAACTAAGGAGCACCATGACTTCACAATATTACCTTACGTATCACAAAAAATGGCTTCTGACTAGAAGAATGGAAGCATTTCAATTTAAGAATTCTAGTATGAAATATTTATCTTAAGAACATTGAATGTCAAGTAAGAGATAAACATATTAAAGAATACCTTACAAAATAAATATAATGTAATAACATAAAATAATGTTATAAGAATTACATAGTTGTATGTAATGAGAAGGCCAAAATAACTTTTTAACACTTGCGCTTATAGAACTAAAAATTCGCATTAAATATTTTTAAGCTAAAGTAAACATTGAATGGACTGTGTAATCTAACGTTACATATCATATAGCATAAGCTATCTTTGGCAAAAAAAAAAATAGTTTTAATCGCTATTCCAAAATATAAGGGCCCATCCAGACAAATTGCATAGCTACATAACCATATGTATAAAAAAATAATCCACAATCACATCTATTATAAGACATGTATAAAATGCAAGTAGATAATTTCCTTATGCATATGGTTATACGTTATACATCTATACAAGTTTATCTGGATAGAGCATTACATTAAATATATAAATATGAATTAGTAAAGAAACAACATATTTTATGAACAGATTGTAATGAAAACAGCCAAATATTGCATGAAACTACAGTATAAGGAAATCTATGTTCCAATAAAACCATTTTGAAAGATAAATACTTTTGTGAAATTCTACATTATAAAGAAATCTGTTAACCAGAAAAAGAAAAAGAAAAGAATAGCTGTCTCAACTTGTTAGAGCTTTTCCAATAATTTTTCCATTTGTTCTTTATAAACTTGTATAGCTTTATCTTGTCTTTCCATCTTCTCTTTATGCCGCTGCATTCTAGCTTGCTCCCGTTCCTTTGCTTCTGTTCTTTGTTGTACACTCCATTTGTCCAATTCTTTCGCTATTTTACTTTTTTTCCGATTTAAATTTCTTTTTCATCACTGTCAGAACTATATGGTGATAATGCTCTTTTCCGGATGCGGACATACCCTCTTTTTTAATGTTGATGATATTGAATAGGTTTTACAATTGGTTTTTCACCCAAAACAGCCTCCATCTCTTCGTAAAATTTATATGTTTTCAGTTCTGCTCCACTCTGGTTATTGTGGTCTTTACTTTAGTATACGATTTCTAACGTCTTTGAATTTGTTTTCGCATTGAATACCATTAAAGCTCCACAAGGGATTTTCTTCTTTCAAATCATCTGCAATCATTTGCCACACCTTACTATTTCTAATTTTAGTATTTTTTGAAATCACTTTCGTGGTTCTTCCATTTGGAAATAAGTGATCTCACAGCATTGGCATCTGTCCACTTAACAGGTGCGAATCCGATGAAGAAAGAGACTGTGTATCACACGTATCTACAATGAAACGTTTATACAGTGACAATGAAAGAAAAACACAATAAATAAATCAAGTTTCTGTTAATTCAATATATACCTAAATTATTATTGGATGTAATCAGTTCTTCTGTACTAGTTTCATCAGCATCAAATGAAACTGAAGGAACAATACCGTATTACAACTTTCTACAAGAGAATGATTGTATTAATAGAAAAGAAGATAATAAAAGAAATCACCAGTCTATTTATTAAAAAATGTACATACTTGAATTGTTACGACTGTACTAAGATTAAAGAACTGCCTTGTTTCTAATGTGTCAGGATCATCATAAGAACATCAGCTGTAATAAATCATGCTTATTAGTTTATAAACACACATGCACACAAAATTAGCTTTATAAGAAAAAAATTGTATTTGCAAAGAAAATGTGATATTCGGAAATACACCAGATGAATAAATGTGATACAAATTATTTTATTAATAACGTTATATATTGATATTACACAATAACAACTCGAAATTTCTTTATGTCTTTTTTCTATTTCTTTATGGGTCTCTTGTAATAGATAAAACTGGATATTAATATCTTAGTAATATTTTAAAAAATAATTGCAGAAAATAAAAAAATTCCCTGATCTCCTATGGTACGTGTGAATTCAAGTCATAAATACTTACTGACTCTATCGCGAATAAAATAACGATCCATCTAGTATAACAGGTTCGTTGGTTTCCTGATTTATATAGTTCATGCCTTTTGGCATCTAAAGCAAAATTCGAACTTGACATCTTAAGTGCGTTCTGAAATATATTAACAATTAATATAATTTAAACTAGAACTCGCTTAAGTGAATCACACAAATGTTAAATAGCGTTTTCCGCTAACAATAAGATAAACGCAAATATTACTAATTCGGATTCTAACAAATAAAGAATAAAAAGAGAAATTTAAGATCAAGAAATATTTAATTAAATATAAACTTATCCTAAATAACAGATCCAATAAGTGAGAAAAACTATGATCTCTATTATCAGACGAAATAATATATTGTGAAAAAGTAGTTTATTGAAAATATTTTTAATTTTAATCACA